>PVKV010008591.1:0-27559 GCA_004027835.1 Alouatta palliata | reverse complement strand
CCCTCTGACTCTGGCCTAAGTTGGCCTGGACGCTCTTATGGGCCTTGACCAGGGGACTTGGTCGGGGCCGTCCCTTGACGGACAGGAGTCGCTCAACCACTTCCTCCAGGGTGCACTCCTGGGCTGCGGTGGGGGGTGTCCAGGGTTAAGGGAGAAGGGGGCAGGGGAGGGAGGGATGGCGCTGGAGGAGGAGGCAGGAAACAGTGGCCACCTCCCCTGGGGTCAAGGATAGGTCCCTCTCCCTGTGGTCTAAGACCCCAGTGTCTGCCCACTAGGCTGTGCCTACACCCCTTCCCGCCCCTCACCGTCACTGGCCAAGAGCACGGCCCGGTTCACCAGGCTCTCCAGGGCCTCCCAGAGCAGCTGGCTGGAGCGGAGGCTGGGGTCCAGGTGCAGGAGGCCCTGCAGCACGGACAGGAGCTGCGCAGACACCGGGGAGCAGCTCACCTGGACGGGCAAGTGCGGGGTGCGGGTCAGCAGCCGGCCCCTCTGGGTGGACTGAGGACCCCCATCACATTCCCGCGGACCCCTAGAGATGAGAGCCTTGGTGGCTGTGGTATGGCTGACATGTGGGACTGTCCTGTGCATTATGGGATGTTAAACAGAACCCCTGGTCTCCGCCTACTCAATGCCAATAGCTCTTCCTGCCTAGCCGTGGTAACCAAAAATGTCTTCAGACTTGCCAGATGCCGCCTGGGGACATAAGTGCCCCCAGATGAGAGCTGCCAGGTTCAGAGAATGAGGGGAGGGTCTGAGCTTGATGGGGATTCAGCCTCTTAGCCCCTCACCAGGCCCTGACGCCTCTGAAGTTCACCTGATTGGGACTGGGCAGCTGGGCCCGGGATAGTACGGCCACTGCTGGGCAGCCTTGGTCCCTGGAGCCTCGTACTTCTGGGTCCTTTGGCCCTGGCTTTGTCCCCGGGTCCAGCCCAGCCCTCAGGCTGCCCGCTGCAAGCACCAGGTAGCTTTTCGACCCCTGGCCCCTTGCTCCTTTGTGGAGTCTCACCCCAGAGCTGGCACCATGCCCAGGTAATAGAAGGGTCTGACCAGGGCAGGGAGGGCCACTCCAGACCCAGCCCCTGGACCTCAGGGCCACAGCATATACTGGGGGGCAGCCCTCCACCCTCCAGCCTCCAGCCCACCTTGTGGAACAGGGAGGCAAAGACCTCCTGGTGGCTGCTCATGTCGACCCCACCAGAGACTCGCAGCAGCTCCTCCTCGTCCTCGGCCTTGGCCTCCTCAAAGGCCTCCAGCTGGATCAGCAGGTCGGCGTCCTCCAGGTCTCTGTGTGGGAGGGGCCGGGTGGGCTGAGCCTGCTGCTGCCGCCACCAACAGGCAGACGGGCAGCCCACCTGGGACTCTGAGCCAGGCCGTGGCCAGCTGTGGCTGACATGTGGCCCACATAGCTAGGGATGGTGGCCTAAGAGTGGCAGCTCCCAGGTCAGCGCCTCACGCCCTGCCAGGCTGCCCCCAGGTCACCGGGCAGCTGCACGCCCCTGGGAAAGGGTAAGTAACGTGCACCAAGGCCTGGGGAAATGGCACACGATGGAACGGGGCCGTGGCCTCGGGGGAGGAAGGTCCTTCTCTGGGTGCTGCATGGCCATAGTCAAGACCACTCCTGAGGTGGGTCCACAGGGCTGTGTGGACACAGGAGGGGTGGGGCTCTGGACTGAGCAGGAGGAACCTGATTGTTCACTGGGCCCAGGGCTTGCCAGTCATCTCAGTCTAGCCAATGAGCAAAGTCCTCTGTAGTCAGGGCCAGCCCCCTTCAGCCTGCACTGGTGGGGCACAGGCACCCACCCAAGGCAAACTTTCCATGAGACCATTTCTTTTTTCCTTCTTTTTTGAGATGGAGTCTTGCTCTGTCACCTACACTGGAGTGCAGTGGTGTGATCTCAGCTCACTGCAACCTCTACCTCCTGGGTTCCAGTGATTCTCCTGTCTCAGCCTCCTGAGTAGCTGGGATTGCAGGCACACGCCACCACGCCCAGCTAGTTTTGTACTTTTAGTAGAGATGGGGTTTCACCATGCTAGCCAGGCTGGTCTTGAACTCCTCACCTCAAGTGATCTGCCCGCCTTGGCCTCCCAAAGTGCTGGGATCACAGATGTGAGCCACTGCGTCTGGGCCCTGAGGCCATTTCAACACCAGGCATTCCAGCCATGGGCTTCTCCAAGCTGACTTCCCTGCATATTGGGACCCTGGCCTGAGTATAGTTCTGACTGAGGTCTGGGATACAGGTTCTCAGCCCTGTGGGTTCCCAGAAGGGCTGCAGGATTTAGCAAATGAAACTACAGGGTAGACGTTAAATTTGAATTTCAGACAAACAACAAATAACTTTTGGCACAAGTATATCCCATGCAATATCTGGGATATACTTGCACTAAAACACTTGGTGTGTATCTGAAACTTGAATGCACTGCCTGTCCCATACGGTACCTGGCAACCCTAGTTTCTTTTTTTAAAAATTTTTATTTTAGACTCAGGGAGCACCTGTGCGTGTTTGCCACGTGGTGTACTGTAATGGCGGGGACTGGCCTTCTGGGGCAGTGGTCTCAGGCTTTTTGGCACTAGGGACTGTTTTGTGGAAGACAAGTTTTCCACAGACAGTGGTGAGGGGAATGGTTTCGGGATAAAACTGTTCCCACTCCGATCATCAGGCATTCGATTCTCAGGAGGAGCGTGGGTGCCTCATGGGCGTGCGCAGTAGCCATCGAGCACCTATGAGATTCTAATGCTGGCTGACCTGACGGGAGACGGAGCTCAGGCGGGAATGCCTGCCCACCGCTCACTCTCTGCTGCTCAGCCCGGTTCCTAACAGGCCAAGGGCTGGTACCGGTCTGCGGCCCCGGGGGCTGGGGACCCCTGTTCTAGAGGAGCTGACACCAAGTAGTGAACGCTGTGCCCTGTGGGGTTTTCAGCTCGCCCAGAGCCCGTGCCTGCTGTCTCCATCTTGCGTCCACTGCGCCACCTTGTAGTCCCCACTTACTGGCATTCCATTTTCTGTGTCTGAGTTGGTTCACTTAGGGTCACGGCCTCCAGCTCCATCCACGGTATGCAAAGGATGTGAGCTCATTCTGTCTTTTCTATGGCCGCTGCAACCCTAGTTTCTGTGGGCAGCTGCTGGGCACAGTGAGCTGGACTCTAGCCTGAGACCTGCCTTCGAGCTGGACCCCTGGGGCTACTTGGGGTCGGGGGGACCACCTGCCTGCCCTCTGGAGGTGCTGCTTCGGTGAGGTGGCTGGGATCCAAAGGGCAGGTGGGCCTGGCCTTGGGAGCAGTAGGGGCACAGGGCAGCTGGCAGGACCGCCACAGTGGGGACTCACCGCAGGCGAGCCAGGACGTCCAGCAGCTGCAGCCCTGGGAAGCGACAGACAGGGTCAGAGGGTTTCAAGACCATCCCCCACCTTTCCCGGTTCACTTCTGCCACCCAGAGCACCCAGCCCTGCTCTGCTACACCCACAGACACCAGAGACCCTGAGGCTCCAGTGGGGAGCCCTGGTGCTGGATACCCAGTGCTGCTTATTCAGGGCTCACAGCCAGAACAGGCAGGGCCAGAACCAGGGATCAGGCCCCCATCCCTCTCCACTGCCCGGCCAGCCTTGCAACTGAGAACGGTCCAGGGTTGACCCCCAGGCATTCTGAGGCCTGCATCCATTGAAGGGGCAGGTGGTAGCAGACCTGTGATGACGCTTTCCTCTGGGGCCCCGGGTCGGGGGCAGGTTTTGTGGTGCTCCCACCTCCCCAGGTGGGTGCTGCATGGGATGTGCTGGCCAAGAGGAGGGCAGGCGCGGGCACTCGAGCAGAGGAGGGCAGGCGGGCACTCGAGCAGAGGAGGGCAGGCGCGGGCACTCGAGCAGAGGAGGGCAGGCGGGCACTCGAGCAGAGGAGGGCAGGCGCGGGCACTCGAGCAGAGGAGGGCAGGCGCGGGCACTCGAGCAGAGGAGGGCAGGCGGGCACTCGAGCAGAGGAGGGCAGGCACGGGCACTCGAGCAGCCCAGGGCGGGTGGTTACCGATAAACTCGTTCCGAAGCTGGGTGCGTGTGCGCAGGTCCTCGGGGCCCAGGATGACGGCGTTGATCACGCTGAGCAGGGTGACCACGTAGGGCACGTTGTCGCTGCCGGAGAGCTCGTTCATGACCACGCTGAAGCGGTACTGCTGGCTGCACATCGTCTGCGGGGAGGCCGGGGTCAGGGCGCGCGCAGGCAGGCGGCCCCACACGTCCAGGCCCAGGCCCTGCCGCCCACCTTGTAGTGGTCCAGGGCGTCCAGGGTCAGCGCGTGGCCCTCGGGCGAGTAGATGCACAGGGCGGCCAGTAGTTCAAATACCTGCTTCTTCACCATCATGTTGGACGTGTCCAGGGCTGCCAGGGAGGAGTGGGTGGGCTCAGCAGGGCCAATGCACCCTTTCCCACGCCTGTGCAGCTGGGCTCAGGGCTGGGGCTCAGGGCCTGGCAGGCAGACGCCAGGGGGTGTTGGGCAGTTGCCCGTGGCCCACAGCAGTGCTGAGCAAAGGGCTGGGACCCAATGAGCTACCCGCTCCTCGGTGCCCTGGCCCTGCTCCTGGACCACAGGGCCAGACCCTGCAGGAAGGGCTTGGGGGCAGCGGCTCCAACCTGTTGCTGGCTCTGGGCCCAGGTGTTCTCCCAGTGCAGCACTAACTGTGCTACGGCAGATGAGACCTGGGATACCTCCTCATTCCTACGGACCCTTGCCACCCGCCCCATCCCTTGAGCTGTGAGAGTTCTGGGTTAGCTCTCATCTGACCCTGCTGAGAACAATTCACAAAGGACTCCACAGAGGGGCCTGCCAGGCCCAGGCTGGGGAGACAGGCTGACAGTGGCTGGCTCCTGCACCTGCCTGTCCCCTGGGTCTGGCAGAAACGAGGCACCTCTGACTTGCTTGCCCACACAGGCACCTGCTGCCCCCATGGACCCAGCCTCGCCCATCACTGCCCACCCCAGCTGATCCCCAAGCATCGGTGGGACCTGGCAGGAGCCATGAGCGGCGCAGCACAGGTTTCTCTCAAGGGGTCAGGACTAACTTTGGGCACAGCCTGGGGAGACTTCCTGGAGGAGGGCAAGTGAGATGGGGCTGCCCCTGGGTGCTGGCGTAGGGGACAGGGCGGGGAGGGGGACGCTGTGAAGGCACTGGGAGGTGGAGGGTGATGCCCTCAGCAGGTGTGGACCAGACCGGAAGGGCTCTGTCTGGGCTGGGAGTGAAGGGCTTGGAGCCAGGCAGGTGTATGCAGGAGCCACTCGGGTGGACTCGCATCTCTGACCCAGGTGACTCTGGCCGCCGAGGTGCGGACGAGGGCAGAGAAACCGCAGGGTGGGAACCAGCACAGGGCTGGGAGAAAGGGTGGGGCAGAGCCACAGAACGGAGGCGGGGGACAGGGACACTGCAGGTGCAGCCAGTGCGGGGACTGGGGTGACCTGGAGGCCTCAGACTTGGAGTGAATGGTGATGTTTTCCCTGAGCCCAGGAAGCCAGTCCTCCTCCAGGAAGCCCTCCTTGCCTGTCTGGCTGCGTTTCCTCCCGGTGGGCCCCCAGGCCTCCAGGGGCCTTTCGGGCCCGAGGCCTCACGCCAGGTCCCTAGCGTCGGCACCGCGGCTCACCCTGGGAGAGCTGGCGCACGTAGCCCTGGTTGCTGAGGATGTACCCGATGCCCGGCGGCGAGTTCATGACGGCGCGCACGCAGCTGACGCAGGTGAGCTGCAGCAGGGCGTCCGAGATGCGCGCCACGCCGCGGCCCGACAGCCGCGCCAGCGCCTCCAGCAGCAGGTCCAGGCCGCTCTGCTCCAGGAACTGCACCATCCAGCTGCCGTCGCTGCCCTCCAGGCGCTTGCGCAGGCCCGAGTAGTTGACCACAGACGGCATCTGGAGCAGCCGGATGCACAGCTCGGGGTCTGCGTTCTCCAGGTTGGCCTCCGTGGGGTCTGAGTCCTGCGGCCCCAGCTTCTCCTTCAGCGCCGCCCACTTGCGCTGTGCGCCCTCCTTCACTGACATCTTGCCGAGCTGCGGGCAGGGGGTACGGGGCCATCAGCGGGGCGGGGATGAGGGCTGCTCACGGCCACCAGTGCAGGCGGGGCCTTCCCTCAGCCTCAGTTTCTCTGTGGCAGTTCCCACTCACGAGCCGTGCTGAGGGTTACGAGTAGCACTGTGTCCCCCACTACAGTATCTCAGCTTTCCCTGTACCCATCCCTGACTGATTTTGGCAACCGAGGCGGCAGGCAGGAATGGCCTCACTGCGCACATCAGGACCCCGAGGCTCAGAGCCGGGAGGGGAGGAGCCGGCTCAGAAACCCACACCCCAAGTCCAAGGCTGGCACGGCCTCTCCAGATGGACAGGACCGGATGAGCTTGGGGAGGCCTCGGGGGAACAGGAGGCTCCACTGGTGGGAACGCTACCAGTGGTAAAGATGCGACAGACGGCGCATCTGAGGCTCCCTTATCTCACCCCGGCGCTTCCCCTGCCCCCGTGGACAATATGGACAGGGAGATTGTGAACCCCGGGTGCTGCCTGGGCTGCCACAGCGGCAGGAGCATGGCTGGTGAGGAGGGGCGGCTCCCGGGTCTCCCCTGGGCCTCAGTCTGCCCATCTGTGTGTGGGTGGTAGGCTCACACCAGCAGGAAGACGGAGACCCTTGGCACGCAGGGTTTCATGGGCTTCAGTCGCCACAGGTCTGACTCCAGCCCTGGGAACACCCCCATAACAGGCCCAGCCCAGAACAGCCTCAACACGTGCCTTTCCCCAAAACAGAACGGCAGGACGGGTGGGCTGCACCTCGGCCATCAGCTCCATGCCACGACGTCCCCCAGCCACTGTCCCCAACCACAGACCCTGGGAACTGGCCTCGAAGGTCAGGGGCATCCCAGGCCCTCCTGCGACTACGTACGGCTCAGATCTTATATTTAGCGTCTGAGAACGGCAGTGTGGAGCCTCCAGGAGGGAGCTCGGGGGCCGGGCCTGGCAGGGGCACGCTGTGAGCCTCCACCCTGGCCCAGCGCTCTCCACCCTGCCCCTCGGCTTCCCACCACCCGCAAGGCAGGCACTTTATACCCCTGCAACAGGTGGGGAAGTGGAGGCAGCTGGTCCCAGAGAAGCCGGGTCCCTGCCCACAGACTCACACCTGGGCACAGCTGGGCTGTGACCGGAGGTCCCACATGGCTTTGCTTCAACCTGGTAAGTCAGGAGACCCCAGGCCGAGGGCCATCTGAGGTCACAGGATCCGAGCTGGGGGAAGCACACAAGCGCCTGCCTCCCCAGGCGGCTCTGGCCCAGCCCCACTGCTGTCCTCACTGCTGGAGGCCCCGTTCCTCCCCTCCTGCCTTGGGAGAGTGTCCTGGAGCACCCTCCCTTGAGGTCCTGGGCCCACTCCCCAGCCTGGCCCATGACCAAGCCTGGTGTTTCTGGCAGTCCGCCCCCACTCCCCCCACGGTTCCTCATCCCTCCTCTTGTCCAACGGCCCCAGGGGGCCACTGGGTTCCTTCCAGAAGCAGCCTGGCGGGTGGAAGCCAGAGCTCTGATCTGCGTGTGATCTGTGTCCCCAGCTCCAGTCCTCACCAGCTGACCCGGGCCCAGTCACTCAGCCTGCCCGTGCCTCAGTTTCCTCCTCTGCACCTCCAGCATCAGGCTCCCGGGAGCACCCTGAGAGGCTGGCCTTGGATGCCCCCCCTCCCTGCAGGGGATCCCAGTCTGGGCACCACAGAATGGAGAGCCTGGAGCCCCGGCCCACTGTGGTTTTAAGTCACCCTCCCGGGCCTGGCCCTCTTGGTCACCCAGTGGCCGTCCACTCACCCAGATGCGCAGGACCTTCCGGCCGCCTCTGCCCACCCACTCTGGGCCCTGCCCCGGGCTGCTCCTCACGCTCCCCTGGCTTCTCATTGCTGCTGACCGCTGAGCTGCCAGAGCTGCCACCCAGGTCCTTCCCAGGCAGCCTCAGGTCCTCAGGGCCCCTCCTGGCAGCAGTGGGGGTCGTTCACACCAGCGCGAAGAGCCAGGCAGCCGGGCCTCTGCACGCATTCCCACCCACCTTGGCTGTGGCTGCCTAAAGAGGCCCCAGAACTGACCCTCCTTCCCTCCCCCGCCTCTATTGGCCGGAGTCCCTGTCCCCTTGGCACAGGCCGAGTAGACGGAGTTATGAACTCTCCCAGGCCCGGGCCCTGGCATCCAGAGTGTCCTCTCCAGCCAAGAGCCCCCCCAGGGGTCCCTCCATGCAAAAAATCATGACCTTTTAGAAACAAGCAGTGCTGCCAAAAGCCGGCGTGCCGCAGGCCCCAGGGTGTCCCTGGACACACAGGGCGCTCCCCGATATGAGTACTGCCCCTTCTGGCCCTGCCCAGTCCTCCTTGCCCTGTGCACACCCCTGAAAGACCCTAGTCAAGAGGAGCCCCCTTGGTCTGCGGGGTGGAGCCATGGTGGGAGGAAACTGGCCCCCCATCCATGCGGGTCCCTATACCGCTGTGGCTGGGAGCCACGCTCTGTGTCCGAGCTGCCCCAGTCAGCTGGGCCCCACCGGGTGCTGTGTGGGGGCAGTGAGTGCAGCAGGGCCTTGCTGGGCTGCAGCCGACATAGACGGCGGACCTGGAGGCCGAGGCCGGAGCTGCTTTCCTGCTTCTGTGATGCCGCCAAGGCCGGCCAACCTCATCCAGGGCCTCCGGTCAGGCCCTGCACTGGGGAATGTTCCAGCTGCTTTTCAGCATGGGGCTGAACCTGCACACAGACATGGCCAGACCATATACGCGGCACTCTGACCTGCAGTCTGGCCACTGGCCCCAAACGGCCGGGACCTGGGTAATAATTGACAGCTTCTGTGACATTTTTCCCATCTCACAGGAGTCCAACTTCCAGCCAGCAGCTCTAGGGCATCCCCGAGCCTTCCCTTTGTCTATAAAAAGCTTTCTATGTATAGAGTGAAACATCCATATGAGAAAACCAGGAGGCTTCCCACTCCCCTGCCCGCCCGAGTCTCTGCTAAACATGGGTGGCAGTGGCCCACTCCCTGCTCCAGCGAGCTCTGCACACCCAGCCTTGCCTGTTCCCACTGCGGGGTGGTGTCCGCTTCTGCAAGGGTTCCAGAAGGAATCCATGGTTTACGGATCTCAGGGGCATGGGGCCGTGGGGAACAATGCCCTGGAACGTGCGGTGCCAAGCAAGTAGGGCAGGGGCGGGAGACACAAGGCCGAGCTGTGTGCCCCTGGGCAGGCTACCCTGCCCCTCTGCTCTCCATCTGTTTAGTGGGCTGGCAGGAATGTGTCCTCAGCACTCCCCAGCTCCGCCTGCAGGGTGTGGCCACCTCCACAGGCACAGGAATTTGCGTTCTTTCCAATCTGTTTACAGCTGGCAGCAGCTCTGGCTGAGGCAGGGCAGGACCATCCAGGCTCTGCAGGGCCCAGTGCCCATGGCTCAGGCCAGGCCCCATACCTCGGACAGCAAAAGGGTCAGGGCACCGAGAAGGGGTGTTCCCATCTGCCCCACCCCTGACAGTCCACCCCAGCACCAATGGAACTACATGGGGCAGGTCTTCTGCAGACGAAGACCCTGAGGTCTGAGGGGCTCACCCCACCCACGGCAGTGGGACGTCACCACGGTTCTTCAGCACTTGCTTTCGTCAGCCAATGGCGTGGGGCTTCCACAGGCTGGGGTCATGCCTCTCCCCTCAGACTCCAGCTCCTGCGGGCAGGGTCCCCCTCAGGGCCTGGGCCTGGCCAGCCTGGCATGGTGATGCCAGCACCTCCATCCAAGTGCCTCCACACTAGGGCAGCTGCGCTGACTCTCGGGAAGCCACTGGGCTGCCCCACCTGGCAGTCAACAGTCAAGCCGAGCGTGAGTCATGGGGTGGGGACAGGGCCATCGCTGGCCCCCACCAGACCTGAGGCCTTGTGCCCAGCCCCTGCGGTGCAGACAGAAAGCAGAGCCAGGGAGTATAGGCTCTTGAGGCAGGCCCAGCCCCGAGCTGTGCAGAGTGGCTGGGGGCTCCTGCACGGGCCCACGGCCTGGAGCGGCACATGGGCTAGAGTGAGGGTAACCAGGCCTGAATCCCAGCACGCGTGTGGGGGTCCTGGGCCCCCAGTCAGTGCCAATGGGCCGGGAGGCCCCCCTGTGACATGTTCTGCGTCTGCCCGGGACAACCCCCTTCCCCGTGCAGGTCTCACGGTAGGGAAGGGAGAGGTCTGCCTGAGTCCAGGCTCCCGATGAGGAACAGGCCAGGCCCTGAGCCGGGCAGCGCTGGAGAAGCGTATTGCCGGGTACTGCCTTCGGTGCCTGGGACTGAGGGGCTCTGGGGACCCCAAAGCAGCGGCAGGGGCGGGGTAGGGCGGGCAGCTTCGGGCGGCCCTTCTGGCACTGGCACGGGGCTGGTGCTTCTGGGCACTGAGTCAGCGCTGGTGGTGGGGATGGAGGGAGGGATCTTGTCTTCCACGGGGTGGGCGGGCAGAACAGCGGGAGAGGATTCCGGAACTAGGAGGCAGGGGCTGCCACGCTGTATTTTTAGCTCCTCCAAGAGCCCAGATTTTTCCACTCTTTGGCAACCCGTGGATCTGCAGAACTGCACACGTTCCTGGCAGCACCCGGGGTTCCGGGCAGCCCAGGCGCTGCGGGCGGCGGAGGCACCTGGAGCCGAGCCTGTCCTACCGTGACCCCTACTGCCTCCCTCCCACTCAGACTCCTGGCTCCCCTGAGCCTCCCTGCCAGGCCAAGAGCCCCTGAGGGAACTCCACCAACCTGGTGGCTCACAGAGGGCCTAAAGGCAGGTGAGGAATGGGGTCCACCCACTGTCCCCTGTCCAGAGGCAGGGGGTGCACAGCCTCAGTGAGGGCTGGCCGTGTCCTCGCTGTCCCCTGGCCCGTCTCATACCCAAGGAGCTCTCCAGCCCTCATGCCGCCTGCAGTCCCCGAGATCCGGACAGAGTTCGAGGCTCCTGCCTCAAAGCCCTCCCAGATCTTGCTCTGCCCCTGCTGTGCAAGGAGGGCCCCCCGAGCCACTGCGGGGACCCACAGCAGGAGCGGCTGGGCAGAAAGGCGCTCTCATTGGTGTCACCATCAAAAGACAAAGATGGAAGCAGCCTGCACGGTGACGGAGTTCAACCACAGGGTGTGTGCCATGCCACCAGGACACGTGCCCAAACACTAACCTAAGCTGCAGATGGGATGCAGAGGGTCGTGTTTACGCCGAGGAAGAAAGCAAGCCAAACAGCCGAAAGACACCAACAGCCTCTCCCCGAGGGGAGCTGGGCGCAGGGCGGTGCAGCCCCTGCTCGGGTCACCCCGGGAGCGGACGGGGAGCTAAGGGTCCTTCACAGGACTCTGGCAAGTGTCGGCGGAGGCCTCGTGAGTGGAGAGGGGCTGGGGTTCCGGGCTGGCCAGCGCTGAGCGCCAGGGGACACCACTGGTCTGGAGTCGGGCCACAGCTGGACTCTCTGTGTCCCCAGGCTCTGGGGCAGACAACAGGCCTGCGGGAGGTGCAGCTCCTGGGTTAGGAACAGAGTCCTGTGGAACCACAGGGAGGAGGGTGGCTCTGTGGGGGGAATAGGGGGTGCAGCAAACAGGAAACGGGGAGGAGGGCTCACGGGAGGAGGGTTGGCAGGCGCAGCCCAGGCAAGGGAGGACAGGAAGGGTGGAGGCCCCACGCCAGGAAGCCAGGCTCTCGCTTCCACCTGCACTGAGGGTATGCAGGGCCTGGGTGGGCACGCAGCTCGCCGGTCACCGGATCGGCCTTCTCCAGGACACAGCGCCTCAGCTGCACAAAAAGCAGAGCCAACAGGGTGCTCCCTGAGGGCCTGGCCGCCTCTGCCATTTTCGGGGGTCTGGGCTGGAGTCTGGGGGCCCAGGGAGAGGCGTGTGGGGACCAGCAGCTGCCTTGGAGGCACTTCCTGAACCTGAGGGCCTGCCAGCACCTACTATGGCTGTGGCTGGGAGTGACGTGTGCAGATCTGTGGTTAGGAGCTGGGGAGGGCTGGGGGCAGGGGGTGTGAGTCCGGGGCTGGCTATTACAGGCCTAGACGTGCCCGGCAGGGGCTCCATGGGGGCAGATGGCCGGGAGCATGGAGACCAGGGGCTCATCACCAGAATCCCCCTACCTGGGACTCCTCCCCCAAGGCCAGAAACACTCAGAGATGCCTCCTCCAAAGCCCCCAGGTCCCTCCTCTGTCCTCAGAAAAGGCCTCTCCCAACTTGGGAGGGGGAAGGGCAGGGCTGGTTGGAGCCAGGCCCCAGCTTCAGGGTTCGGGTCCTGGTTGCCGTGTGCCTGGCTGGGCCCCAGGGTGTCCAGCCTCCACCCTGCCCGTGCCAGGACAGGAGGGCTGCCCACTGTCTGCCCACAAGCCAGGCTCCGTGGTCCCTGCCCCCAGCCCACATCCCTGCTAGCAGCTGCCTTCCCAGGAGCAGGGAGAACAAAGACAGATTGAGAGTGGGGAGAGGCTGAGCCTTCGCACCCGGCACGGCCAGGGGCTGCTGCCAGGGCCCAGGGTGGGGGACGGCTCTGATTGTGGGTGCCACCAGGCTCTGCTGCTGACTGGCCTGTGACCCACAGGATCTCCTGGTTCCTGTTCTCGAATGGGGATGACCGTGTCAGTGCCAACCCTGCAGCTTACTGACAGATCAGCGAGACGCCGGCTGTAACCAGTGTGCAACCACGGACAGCGTGCGCCCTGACCACCTGCCCTCCCGATCGGCCCACCTCCTGCTTGGCGGCTGGGACGGAGCTGGAACGTTGCCTGAGTCTCCCCAGCCCCTGGTCAGCGTCCCTCGACCTCTGCTCTAGGCAGCCAGTGCCAAGGAGCCCATCAGGCCCGACCGGGCGAACAAGATCCTCAGCGTGGGTGCAGCGTGCCGCGTGGCATTGCTTGCTGGGACACGAGGGTGCCAGGGGGTCTCTGCACATGGAGGCACAGGCAGGGGCCCCGGGTGTCCCCGAGGGGCTCCGGTTCTCAGGCCACTCACGTCTGTGCACAAGGTGGAGGCAGCAGGCAGGTGGGGACAGGTGGCTAATCCCGCACCCCCAACCTGCGTCCTCCTCCCAGCCTAGGCTGGGTGCAGGCCACAGTCTGAGCTGTGTCTAGAGCAGGAACAGGGACCCAGAGCACAGAGGGTGGAGCAGGCAGGCTGCACACCAAGGCCACGTCCCAGGGCCCGCAAGGATCCAGGTGCAGATGGGGAGATGGAGGCCAGTGGGAGGCTGGCCCTCCTTACACAGCTGGCCACATCCACCCTCGACCCGGCAAGGGTCAGGACAGCTCGGGCACAAACAAACCCCCGCACCACTGGCCATGCCCACTGGTACTCCATGCGTGTTGGGTGACCACTGGCTGTGCAGAGCGAGGAGCTGGCGGTGGCCTCTGCCCACAGCAGCTGCATGGGGGGTTAGAGAGGTGATACAGAGAAGCCGCTACCCAGGGCTGTGTGTTCTGCCAGCCACTGGTTCCCTCCCCCTCCCTCCCAGCTGTGCCCTGGGCTAGCCCCAACACTAGACTTTGACACTGGCCTTCATCTGTAAAATGGGAAGCAGACACCCTGTCCTCATCACCCCCGGTGTGGCTCCTGGCCGAGTTCTGGGCCACCAAGGGCTGCCTGGGGGCCTCTGCCTTCACTGTGAGGTGGCCTGGGGCAGAGCCCTGTAATAGTAGGGCAGCCATCCAATCCGCCCCACCCCACCTCTCCCACCCTGGACCTTGGGGTGCTCAGACTGTGTCACAGGAAGGGGGTGGGTGGTAGAGTGCCATCACAGCGAGGGACCAGGGGGTCCCTGCCCAGGCCACCAGGGCTGGGACCCTTGGCAGCATCTTCCCATGTCCTTCTGACCCTGCAAAGGCCTTGATCGGTGGCCAGGGGCCCGGCCAGGCCTCCAGCAGTGCCCATCTCCTCCTCCCGGGTCTCCAAGCCATTTCCAATGCACAGAGGTGGGGGCAGCGGGAGACAGGGTGCCCCAGCCACAGCCAGAACAGGAGTGAGCTGAGGGCACAGAGGTTCAGGACGGCCCAGCCTGGCCTTTCTCTCGGACTCTCCTGGTTCCTCTCCACTCCCTCCCCTGCTGCCTCTGGGAAAAGCTTCAGGCAAAGAGGAAAGCAGCCTTGGACTTTGCTCTTGGCCATTCTGTCCTCAGGGCCTTCACGCTGGTCATTCACCCAGGCTGTGACCCAGGCCCTGACCGGCTGGGAGGGCTTCCAGGGTCCGGGCTGGCTGGTCATCCCACCCCGGCTGTGACCCAGGCCCTGTCCCACCCAGGCTGTGACCCAGGCCCTGACCGGCTGGGAGGGCTTCCAGGGCCTGGACTGGCTGGTCATCCCACCCAGGCTGTGACCCAGGCCCTGACCGGCTGGGAGGGCTTCCAGGGCCCAGACTGGCTGGTCATCCCACCCTAGCTGTGACCCAGGCCCTGACCGGCTGGGAGGGCTTCCAGGGCCCGGGCTGGCTGGTCATCCCACCCCGGCTATGACCCAGGCCCTGACCGGCTGGGAGGGCTTCCAGGGCCCGGATTGGCTGGTCATCCCACCCAGGCTGTGACCCAGGCCCTGACTGGCTGAGAGGGCTTCCAGAGCCCGGGCTGGCTGGTCATCCCACCCCGGCTGTGACCCAGGCCCTGACTGGCTGGGAGGGCTTCCAGGGTCCGGACTGGCCCTTTGGCGGGTGTCTGTCTGCATGAGCTGCTCTGGAATGACACAGGTGGTGCCTGGAGGACGGGCCTATTCCTACCCACCACCCTGCCTCGCCGCCCCTGAGTTTGGAGGCCCAGTAAGGGCTACTTGACCAGGACAGGCCATCCTATTCCAGAGTGGCAGTGCCAGGACCCTGAGCCTACCCTGGTGGTGGCAATAAGGGGTGGGGAGCCTCAGCCTCCAGCTACTCTGTGGGGCCGGCCCGTTTGCCACTTGACCCCCAGTAAGTGCCCTGTGCCTCCCTGGCACATTGCTGGATGGGGCTGGTCTCCAGTCTCTGGGCACAAAGGCAGATGCACACAGTAGGGGCTTTATCAGCTCCCTCTGCCAGAATAGATGGCCCTGAGTAGAAAATGGCACTGACTGTCCCGTGCCTGCTTCCTCGTCCGTGAGCTGAATGCTCCTGCAGGACCCATGCCTCGCTGGGAGGGATGAGGGTGGGAGACTGTGTGTGGGGACCCGCAGGCTGGTTCATTCCTTCCTTCCTCCCCCACGCACTCAGCACACAGACCCTGCCCAGGCTGGTGTGAATGGTGAGTGGACAGGCCGGGCTTGGGGCTGGCCCTTGGGACTGACATAAGCCCTAAGAGGGGTGACCCTGAGCAGTCCCTGTGGTTCCTTAGTTAATTACAGCTGAGAAAGGGCAGTGAGAAAGGACAACCCCTCATGAGAGGACAGGCACCACCAGTCTGCCCTGCTCTCACGGCCTGGTGGTCGCCATGGTACACCGGGGCTGGGCAGGGGGGCAGCTGTGTGAAAAGACCCCACCCAGGCTCAGGACCCAGGCTGTCTGGGTGCTCAGAGGCAGACTGGGTGGGACCCTCCCTCCTCGGGTGAGGCTGGCAGGAGTGGGAGCCTCTCTAACGGGGCCAGGTGGTTGGATCCTGCTCACACCTCCAGCAACGGGGAGCCTGCGCCCATACCCTCTCTCCTTCCCACCCCGCTGGTAGCAGCCTCCTTGTCTTTGACATACGGGGTCTACTAGGTCTGGCTCTGCTATGGCCCCTGGGGCGGCCCTCTAGAGACTGGGGAGCTCCTGTGTGGCCTCTCCTCCCACCTTCCATCCACATCCTGAAACAGAGGTGGGCGTGCCTCCCCCAATGCAATGTGTCCACTGGGCCATGAACCACAAACCTATCACACACCTGCCGTTTGCAAGACAGGGAGGGGCCGACAGCAGGGAGTCAGGTCTCATCCCTGACAACGGCGAAACTTGACCTCCAAGCACCAGCAAAAAGCCAGGGGCTTGAGCTTACTTCACTGTCCCCGTCCAGAGCTGGGCCAGCTGCCCCTGCCCACACCCACAGGCAGCACGAGTTACTTTCCAGTCACCACCCACCCCTCCCGCAGCCTGCACGAACCCCGTAACTTTCCCAACCCGGGAAGCAACTGCGCTTTGATGGAAGGCGCAGAGTCTATTTCAGGTAGGAGCTTCCACGTCCCCACATGTGCAGTGCGTGTAATTAGCTTGACAGCCGTCAGCTCCTCCACAAAGTGGGCGCTCACCTGAAGGTTAACTCTTAGCTGCTGAGGAGCCCTGGCTGTGGAGGCTACAGGCGCAAGTGGCCGCTCGGTCTGCCCTGTGAGGCCCCCTTTGCCGGCGTCCAGGGATGGAGGGCGGGGTCTGGGCAGGGGTCAGCTCCCTCGGGTCCCAGGAGGGCCCAGTGCAGCAAGGCTTTTAGAACAGAAAGTTGCTGCTGCCCTGGCGGGGGCGGGCGAGAGCAGCGTGAGGTCTCAGACCCCAGGTCTGGAACCCAATGCTGCTATTTGCTGCACTGGGGCTGAGCACCCATGACCCAAAGCCCCTGGCTGGGCAGCACCCTCGGGGTCTGGAGCGCCACTCTGGGACCCTACCTTCCCCAACGAAGGGTGGCAGGGAGCAGGTCCCAGCCTAAGCTGATGTCCCTCCCTTCAGAGTGCAGATGTGGAAACTGAGGCCTGAAGAGAGCAAGTACCCTGCTCCATTCCGGTGCCAGAGATGGAGAGAGCTAGCAGTAATGGCGTTTCCCAAGTCCAGTGCCTTCTGGCCTGCCTGACCTCTGGCACAGTGACTGGTTCCCTGCCTGGGCAGGGTCTCCGCCACTCTGCCTCCTGGTGCATCCAGCTGGCGTGGGCAATAATGCTGTGATCACAGCTGAGCTGCAGAGCCCTGGCTGGGGAACCTGAAGGCCCAGACAGACGGACAGACCACCCCCATACCTGTGTTCCCCACAGGGGTACTGGGGGCAGAGACACAGCTGGTCACCCCGGCTTTCCTCCTTAGTCACGGTCACTCCTGGGGCGACTCCCCAGTTAGAGGGTTGACGGGTGGGTGTGAGGGTGCACAGGGTTGCCTCCCACCCCGCCCACAGGAACAGAGAGCTGTGATGGAGGCTGATTCCCCCAAGCCTGCCGGCGGAGGGGACCAGGGCCCCCTGTGCACCCACTTGCGCGTGGGCAGCTGGAAGCCAAGCAGTCAGGGTGGGGCAGCAGGCCGGCGTGCACCTCTGGGTGCCACCCGGGCGGCAGACCCGAAGTTGAAGTTTATTTTCCCAACTGTGGCTGATTCATGGTCAGGATGTGGCAGCCGCGAGGCGCAGAAATCCCGCCTGCTCCGAGAGTAGGCCCGGCCCACTCTGTGGGCAGTGCGAGCTCGGGCGGTGCCTCGGCGCCGGGGACCACGGTCCCGGGCGGGGCGCGAGGAGCCGGTAGGGCCAGGGGCGACCTGGGGTCCTCGCCCGGGACTGTACCCTGCGCCGTGGGACAGTCCGCCGCCACCTGGAGCGCACACACCGCAGCTCGGAACCTCACTCCTGGACCCCAGCGCGCCCCCGCCTCCTCCCGGACTCAGTTTCCCCTGAGGCTCCTAGCGGGCCCCGAGGCCAAGTACTTACCGGGTGAGGCGGCGGCGCGGCCAGCGCTCCGTCCGGGGCCGGGTCAGGGGCTGCGGGCAGCCGGCGCCCACTGCGGCGCTCGCACGGCTCGGACGGCGGCTCCCAGCGGGCGCGGGGCGGGCGGGAGGAAGAGGAGGTGCCGCCCCGCCCGTCAGCGGCCACGTGGGGAGCCGGCGCGGGCCGGGGCGGGGCCAAGGAGGGGTCGCTGGGGTGGCCCCGCCCACCGTGCCCGCCCCTGAGGGCACTTTAAAGGGTCTCCCCGCGCCCGTGAATCCCGTGGCCGCCCCCTCTCGGGCCCCACTGCCCTGGCTCCTGATGGGGGGAGATGGGGGTGGGATGCGCAGAGCGGGGCCGTCCCCCGCCTCGGCCCCCACCGTCCGCCCCCTCCCTGCCCTCCGCCGCCTCCCGTCCACCTACACCCCGCATTCTCCAGGCCCGCGCCCCCGGCGCTGGTGGGATTGGCTTCCCAGGCGCCGGTCACCTCCCGCTGCCCCGGCCAGGACTCCTGTTCCAGCTAGCCGGATTCGGGGATCCCTCGGCAGAGCTGTCTTTTCCCAGGCTTCGGGAACCGAGAGCCCCCCGTGTGGCCTCTCCACAGTCCTTCCTGATCCCCCTCCTCCCGTGATGGGGCCTCTGTGGTCTTGGGCAGCCGGACTTCGCCGGTTGGTGGAGGCAGCTGAATGAGGGCCGCGGAGGTGCTGCGATGGGTGGGTTTTCTCTGCCACCCCTCTGCTGTCCGGCCTCATCTGTCTCCTAGATTGGGGGGCACCCATCCCCCCATCCCTGACATTGACCAGCATGGGGCGCGCCCATAGTCAGCTCTGAAAGCCAAGCTGGCTGGATGAGAGCCAGGCCCCACCTCTGGAAGTCCCTTCTGACTTCTGACCCTCAATCAAAGCTGCAGGAAACTGCATCAGGCCTGGAGTTTAGGGGTCACTGGGGGGCGGCTAGAGGGAGAGCAGAGGAAAGCAGGCCTTGGGGAGCCCCGTGTGACGTGGGACGGAGCAGACACAACCCTGCCCTGAGAACCAGCTCCAGCACTCCCTATACGACCTCAGGCTGGGATATGACCCTGTGGAGTCTCAGTTTTCCCATCTGTAAAACAGAGTAAGTATCCGTAAGGGCTATATGAGTGTCAAGAACATGCGGATAAAGTGTCTCTGATGGTGTCCTGACATCTGTCCAGATGGCCTGCTGTGTGGGCAGTGGCAGGCAGGGCTCAGGGTGAGGGCAAGGGCAGAGAGAAGGGCTTTTGAATGGCTAACCAGCCCTGAAGCACCTTCAGCTTTGAGGCCAACTGCGCATGCTGCGGCCTGGGCGAGCCTCCCCTGTGTGGGGATTAGCCCCGACTTGCTGGCTGTGTCTGTTTGCTCCCTGTGCCGACCCTGCCCTGCCCAGCAGCTTCAGCCCCGGAAGTTTGCTGGCTCGGCCCCAGTGCAGGAGGGCTGCTGGCAACAGCCCCGAATGAGCTCCTGAGGGCTGGGTGTGCCTAAGGAGCCAGCCAAGGCAGGCACTCACTGGACACACTCCAACCTGGGCTCGGCGGCTGCTCCTAGACAGGAGCTCTGCAATTCTTGGAATGCGCCGGGAAGGCCTGCAGGCCACCGCACCTGGCTCCAGGGCCCCTCCGGAGCAGGAGGCCTTCCTGCCCTCCCCCAAGCTGGGCTCTGGGTCTCCCCGTGCATTCCTGGACCCGAGCACTGGTGCCTTTGCTGGCACCACTTGAGGGTGAGGGTGGAGGGCACAGGCGGGGCTGACTCATCTGCGTTGGGAGGTGGTGAGCTGGCGCCTGGCCG
Source organism: Alouatta palliata (assembly GCA_004027835.1). Taxonomy (NCBI): domain Eukaryota; kingdom Metazoa; phylum Chordata; class Mammalia; order Primates; family Atelidae; genus Alouatta; species Alouatta palliata. The sequence goes on along the minus strand of PVKV010008591.1, from coordinate 8,239 downwards.
AAGAGGCGCTGGTCAGTGGGTGTGTTTGTAGATCCAGGGCATGGAAGAATGTGGGGAGGCTGGTGGGGAGTGAGCTTTGACCTGCAGCCGCCTCCCCTGCCCACCAGCCTGGGGGAAAGGCAGAGCCCTGAGTCTCACCCAGAGGCTGGAGCCAGAGGCCGGGTGTGGGCCAGGGGTCCACCTTTCCTGGCGCTTCTGCAGCTGCACACATGTGAGGACTTCTGCCCCGATGAGGGAAGGGAAGGCCCAGCCCCCCCAGGGCCAATTCTGCCTGAGGCTGTCTCCCTTGTGCCCAGTCATGCTTTTGAGCTGCCACCTGGTCCAGAGAGGCCAGCGCAGGCCAGAGCAGGGCGAAGAAGGTGGGGTGAATGTGAGTTAGCCAGAGGGAGGCTGGAAAAGTCCTTGGGGTCGGGAGGGACTGCAGAGGAGGGCTTTGGCCCTGGTTAAGGGTGTGTGTGTGTGTGTGTGTGTATGTGGTGGAGGCCAAGGTCAGAGGTCTGGGAGGGTGGAAGTGTGAACACCGAGAGGGGGGCTTTCCCTCAGGCTTGAACTCACCATGCCCGGGGCAGCAGGGTTCAACCCACCTTGACCACTGTTTTTCTGAGACATACAGAGGTCCCCTCCTGTTTTCCTTCAGTGGCTCAGCCCCAACCCTCTGCACCTCCAGCACCCCCAGACTCCATCCCAGCCCTATTCTGAGCTTGCTCCTGGGCCTGGGGTGGAAGGGAGGACCAATTTGGCCTCAGAAACACACCACCTGCGGCCACTCCCGGCAGCTTCCGGAGCTGCTTCCTGGAAGCCGTGGCCTGTCTGGAGGCTCCCCTCCTGGGCATGGGTCCTTCCTCGGAGCCGGGTACACACGTGCTCACCCACAGCTGTGGGTGCCCAGATGCCTGAGAACAGGAACGTGCAGGTACAGGCTGGCGCTGTCACACACCCAGGCGGAGGCACACGTGCCTGGCCACAGGCACAGAGAGTGCGAGAGTGGCCCTGCACTGCAGGCCTGCGGAGAGCTTACCTCTACCTCTCGCTGGGAGATTGGGATGAGGGGGAGAGCAGGCCTTGGCACCGCCAGCTTGAGTTCTGCTGGGAACAGGCAGGCAGCGTGGGCGTTCCCGAGAGAAATCCTCCCAGCCTGATGTTGACTCCGTGCAAAGTCAGGACATGCAGCAGGCGGCCACTTGCAGGCCCAGAAGGGCCGCCTGGGTCCACCTGAGCAGCAGCCTGGCCCTGGGTTCATTTCCTTTGTCAGTTCAGCACCTGGAATGCTTTTTATCATTTTTTAATTTTGAGATTTTGTTTTGCATCCTATTGGGGTGCCCTGAGATGATCTCTGACCTTGTTACAGAGTGAAATAAGTGAAAACGTGCCCACCCACCCATGTTCACCCACCTGTGTACCCATTCACCCATCCATCCCCACATACTTACACTTCATCTGTCCATTCGCGCACCCACCCACTCACCCTCATCCATCCATCTGCCCATCCATTCATCCATCCACCCACCCTCCCATCCATCCACTTATCCACCCACCCACCACCCACCTGCCCATGAACCCACCCATCATCCACTCATCCACCCGCCTACCCAGCTATCCACCCACCCTCATCCATCCATCTGCCCGTCCATTCACTCACCCACCCATTGTCCACACGTCCATCCCCTTGCCCATCCACCTAGCCACCCATCATCTACCCATTCACCCAGCTACCCACCCATCCACCCACCCTCATCCACCCATCTGTCCCTCCATTCATTCATTCACTCACCCACCCATCGTCCACTCATCCACCTACCCACCAACCCACCCATCACCCACTCATCCATCCACCCACCCAGCTACCCATCCACCCATCCACCCACCCACCCACCTGTCCAGCTGTGGCATCTTGGGCAGCTGTTCTGCCCTGTGCTTGCTGACAAGGACATGATCCCACTCCCCAGTCACCTCCAGCCAGGTCCCTCCTCCCACATCCCTGCCCCTCCCTTAGCTCCTCGTTCTGTAGCTGGCAGCTTCGCCGCTGGGGCCTCAGAAGCCCCTGGTGATGCCTCTCAACATCTTGTAAACTTCCCATGCTTTCATCAGTTCAGACTCCGAGAGCACCTGAGTCAGCCTGTCTGTGTCTGGCTGCAGGAGGCAGACATTGGTCAGGGCTTATCCCTGGGCTGGGGGGCGGAGGCAGGCCCTGGGACCAGGCTGCTGCTCTTAGAAGGGACAGTGGGTGGGGCGGTCAGTCAGGGGCTTGCAGCAGGTGGGGAGCTCTGTCCTTTTCATTTGAATATTGCACATGCATGCAGTAGAGTCTCCTTATTTGCGGGTTCTGTATTTGCAAATTTGTCTACTCACTAAAATTGATTTGTAAACCTAAAACCAGTGTTTGCTTAGGAACAGTCTGCAGCCTTGAAAATGAAATAAAATGAGATCAGTACTTGCTGTTGAGGTGACGTGTCCTGTGGAGAAAACCCGTGTGTTGGAAAGGCTTTGTGCAGGCATGAGCAGTTGCGCTCTTGGCCAGGAGTCCAGTGACGTGTATTAACAGAAACACATAAATAAGTCCATTGTGTACTGATTGGTAGCTAAAAACCCTGGACCAGAGGCTGGTAGGAACCTGGCCCTCTATTTCCCCTGGGAGCAGAGGAGGGTCGGCATTCGCTGAGTGAGTGTTTGTAGCCACGTCACGGCAGGACGCGCCATCACAGAGAGAGCTGCTGCATGGCCTGTATGAGGTACCCGGAGCTTCAGCCTACTACACCCTGACTTTTCATATTCACAGAAACTCACGTAACTACTACCACCCGCAGTAAGCTATGGAACACTTCCAGGGCCCAGAAAGTTCCACTGCATAGCCCCCTCCGTGGGCACCCCGCAAAGCTAACTGCTGTTCTCATCTCTGCCACCAGAGATCCGTCATTCTGGGATTGCAGTAACTGACATCCTTGTGCCTGGCTTCTGCTCCACAGTCTCAGGTTCATCCCCGCGGTGCTGTGCGTCGTCTGCTCCACAGTCTCTGAGGTTCATCCCCGCGGTGCTGTGCGTCGTCTGCTCCACAGTCTCAGGTTCATCCCCGCGGTGCTGTGCGTCGTCTGCTCCACAGTCTCTGAGGTTCATCCCCGCGGTGCTGTGCGTCGTCTGCTCCACAGTCTCTGAGGTTCATCCCCACGGTGCTTTGCGTCGTGTGCTCCACAGTCTCTGAGGTTCATCCCCGCGGTGGTGTGCGCAGGTTGCTCACGTTTCCTGATTTCTGTGAAATATTCAGTTGCACAAACCTATCCGCTGAAAGCTGAGGTGCAGAGGTAGGGTGCTGGCAGAGCTGGTGGGCCTCCTTCGGGCACCTCGCTGAGCAGGCTGAGCCAGTGGTGCCCGCAGACCCCTGCAGCCAGTGCTAGCCCTGGGGAGATGCAGTCTGCCTTCCTGCTGACCTCCCGTGAGCCACTGAGCTGTCCCTCCCCTCCCCAGCCTCATTCTCAGTTGTCTGGTGGGAGTCCAGATGGTATGGGTGCTGTTCCCCATGGCGGCACCCAGGTTCCTCGTATGATGGGGAGAGCCACTCAGCTTTGAACTGTCTTATGTTGGGGGTGCGTGCCATCTTTTGCTTCAAGAAGGGGCTCTGAAGCTGACGAGGTGAGGAGACACTGGGCCTTGCAACCCTGGTGCTGGGAACTTGAGGGGCTGGAGGGAGCCCCAGATGGGTTCCCTGGAGGTCCTCCTTTGAGAGGAGACGTGCCTGAGACCCATCCACACCCCAGCCCAGGGTCTGCGTGAGTGTAGCTGTGTTCTGACCTTGGCCTTGAACCCTGCAGACTCAGCAGAGGCAGGGCTGGCGTCAGGGAAGGTGAGACGGGCAGAGAGCTCAGGGCAGGGCCTGTAGGCTGCTGAATTGGATCCTGCCTGATGATCTTGGAGGGAAGGAAATCAAGTCTGGAATGCTTTGCAGGTGGTTTTTAGCCACTGAACTGTGTTTTGAAGAGACTAGTAGGTCTCCAGAGGTAATTGTGTGTGTGTGTCAGGGGGCAGGTTTCAGGCATATTTATGAATGGAATGGTGACTGGAATGAGAGGACTGCTGTGGGCTATGACTGCCCTCCCCACGGGCCTGCCCCTGCCCTCTTTACTCTCCCCTCCCTCTTCACTCTCCCCTCCACCCTCCCATCTCTCCCTGAAAGCCTCACTCCCTCCCTGCCCCACAGCTCTGGGGCCTTCAGGGTCACTGTTGCCAGCCTTCTGCCCTGACATGCCTGGTGGGGACCCAGGCACTCAGGGAAGCCAGGCTCCTGGAGTGGACAGTCAGAGGCAGAGTGGCAGCCCCAGGCTGGGGCATGCAGGAGGATGAGTGCTTGGGATTTATTCCGGATGGGTCACCAAGAGGCCACCAAGGGGTCACCACACAAACCAGTTCGTGCTGCCTCCCCAGGGCCCCTCCTCCCTGCACCTCTCCCCTCCCCCGTGCTGCCTCCCCAGAGCCCCTCCTCCCTCCACCTCTCCCCTCCCCCATGGCAGCCACCGCAGACCCCTCCCCCAGGTCTCTGTGTCTTTGAGGGCCTGTGTTGCTCCTTGGGTTTTCAACATTAATACTCAGTTTATTAAAGCAGCACATTTAAAATCTCATTTTTGCCAGGCACGGTCGCTCACGCCTGTAATCCCAGCACTTTGGGAGGCCAAGGAGGGTGGACGGCTTGAGCCCAGGAGTTCAAGACCAGCTTGGCCAACATGGGGAAACCCAGTCTGTACCAGAAATATGAAAATTAACCAGGCATCGTGGTGTGTGTCTGTAATCCTAGCTACTTGGGAGGCTGAGGTGGGAGGATAGCTTGAATCCAGGAGGCTGGGGCTGCAGTGAACCGAGATCATGTCACTGCACTCCAGCCTGGGCCACAGAGCAAAAGCCTGTCTCAAAAAATAAAATAAAGTAAAAAAATAAAATAAAATTACGGTTTTTCCCCCAAACGTTTGGGTTTATTTTACCAATCGTATTAATTTGGTAAGTTCTACAATCCCTCTCAAGGTGCTTCTCTCGCATTTTAAAGGCGCTTATGAGTGAATGAAGTATCTCCCATTGTCCTTGCCAGCAATTCGGACGCACATGCCTTCACAAGCAGCGGCTCCGTGGCGCAAACCTTTCAATAGACTGATTCTCGAGTTCTTCAAAAATCCCAGTGTTGTCTGCAAGGCGGCGCAATCATTTCCTTTCTTTTCCCTAAAAGTCACAGCTCTGAGTCAGCCACACAGATCTGCAACAGCAATGATTACCACGGAAGCACGTTCCACAGACGTGCAGGTGCCAGCCGCAAGTGCGGGCGCTCAGCACGCCGGGTCTGCTTCCACCCTCCCTGCCGTGTGAGGCGGGCACCAGGGCCTCCACTCTACAGGGCACGCTGAGGCCCAGGGAAGGGCATCGCCCTCCAGCCCCGCCCTGAGTGCCATCTGACTGTGTGACGCTGAGCTACCCCAGGCACACCCAACACCGTGAAGGCCCAGTCACTAGCGCAGACTGAGCGCGCACAGACAACCCCTGAGTTTAACCCGGACGCCGTAATCCTAGGGTTGGCTGACTTTCTTCCATCCTAGAGGCTGGACTCGCCCAGGACGGAGGTGAGGGTTTTAGGAGTGGCCACTGCTACGTGGCCTTTCCCCTAGGTGAGGGCTTGGTTTCACAGTGAGCTCTCCTGAGTTCAGGTAATAATTCCCCAGTTCTTTTTTTTTTTTTTTGAGACAGAGTCTCACTCTGTCACCCAGGTTGGAGTGCAGTGGCATGATCTCAGCTCACTGCAACCTCCGCCTCCCAGGTTCAAGCAACTCTCCTGCCTCAGCTTCCCAAGTAGCTGGGATTACAGGCTCATGCCACCATGCCCAGCTAATTTTTTGTATTTTTAGTGGAGATGGGGTTTCCCCGTGTTAGCCAGGATAGTCTCCATCTCCTGACCTCAGGTGATCTGCCCGCCTTGGCCTCCCAAAGTGCTGGGATTACAGGCATGAGCCACTGCACTCAGCCTTTTTTGTTTTTTTGAGACAGAATTTCGCTCTTGTTGCCCAGGCTGGAGTGCAATGGTGCGATCTCGGCTGACCGAAACCTCCACCTCCTGGGATTAAGTGATTCTCCTGCCTCAGTCTCCTGAGTAGCTGGGATTGCAGGCATGCAAAAACACGCCTGGCTAATTTTTTGTATTTTTAGTAGAGACGGGGTTTCTACATGCTGATCAGGCTGGTCTTGAACTCCTGACCTCAGGTGATCCACCCATCTAGGCCTCCCAAAGTGCTGAGATTACAAGCGTGAGCCACCACGCCTGGCCCCCAGTTCTTATAGAACCTCCTAGTTTCACTGCTAGCTTGGAAATAGATCAGACTCTTTCTTCTCATCCATGTCACTTCCCACCTTGATGGGACCTGCTGCCAGGTGATGCTGGATTCTGGCCGTGTCCTCCCCTCACTGGCCTGCAGGCAGGGCATCTGGCTTGCTTCCCAGTGCCTCCAGGGGTGCTTCCCATCCCGAGGGTCCCTGCTCCCTGCTGCCCTCCCACCTCCCAGCCCTGCTCCGGGCTTGCTGCAGTCAGCCGCCTGCTCATCTGGGGCCCCTCATCTGCCAGTTTCAGCTTTGCTTAGCCCCAGCCGCCATGCTTTTTTCATGGAAAGGAACCCATTTGCTCCTGAGCTCTTCCAGGATGACAAGTGACAGATTCCAGAGGGGAGACGGTGCTTCCCTCCTGAAGGCCCTCGGCAGGGCTGTGACCCAGTCCCTAGACCCTCCCTGTCCCTCCCCACACTGTGGCCTCCAGCTTGCATCTTTCTGAGCGCCCAGCACAGCGTTCCCTTTCTCCTGTAGAATAGCAGGGAGACTGACGTGTTAAAAATAATCAAGAACCCAAACCCTATCTGACTCCACATACACTGGCTGTGTCAATTCCCCACCAGGAAACGGGGTCTTTCCCGTGCCACTGCACAGGCTGCTGGCTCTTCTGGGACCCAGGGAACTCCTCTGGCCCCTCCTCCCTCCCTGGAGACTGCGGCCCCTTCCACTTTCGGCCTTGGGAGAGTGACCGCTCCCTTCCTGCCGCAGAGCCTCAGCCTGGAATCTTCACTTGCAAGCATCCGTCTTCCGGCCTGGCTCCCTGCCCGGCTCCCCAGTTAGACTTTGAGTTCCAGGCCCGGTGTGGCCAGGGGTCAGCCATGCTGAGCAACCAATGGGGTGTCGTGGGCTCCAGCCCTCATCCTCACCTGTCCTGCCCGCCCCAGCTCTCCAGGGAACCCCAGGCTGTCCCGCTCCGCACCTGCGTGCTGCCCTCCGCTTCCTCCGGAGCCTGGGCCTCCCGTACCCTGATGCTTGTGGCCACCCTTCTGCCTTCTCAGCTACCCCAGCTTGGACTTGTAGTTCCTGACCTCTTACTTTGGCCATATTTTCAAAATAAAGTAGGAATCCAGTCCTAATTTCATGAGACATGGAGTTTGCTGAGCGGGGTCACTGGTGCCTGTGTGCCTTCTGTGCATTAGGAGTCTAGATGCTGCCCCCAGCCCTGAGAGCCAGATGTGACATAACTAGCTCCGTGTCCAATGTCCCCAGGGTGAGGGCCAAGCCTGCACATGGCTTCCTGTGGGTGGCGTCCAGGAGAATGTTCTGTGTTCCTCTTTTCACTTTTCACCCACAGTGCCTTAATGAGTGAGCGTGGGGCATTGGTGGGCTTCTCACCTTTCACCCGCAGTGCCCTAGTGAGTGAGCGTGGGGCATTGTGGGCTTCTCACCTTTCACCCGCAGTGCCTTAGTGAGTGAGCGTGGGGCACTGCTGAGCTTTCACCTTTCACCCGCAGTGCCCTAGTGAGTGAGCGTGGGGCACTGGTGAGCTTTCACCTTTCACCGGCAGTGCCCTATTGAGTGAGTGTGGGGCATTGGTGAGCTTTCACCTTTCACCCGCAGTGCCCTAGTGAGTGAGCGTGGGGCACTGGTGAGCTTTCACCTTTCACCCGCAGTGCCCTAGTGAGTGAGCGTGGGGCACTGGTGAGCTTTCACCTTTCACCCGCAGTGCCCTAGTGAGTGAGTGTGGGGCACTGCTGAGCTTTCACCTTTCACCCGCAGTGCCCTAGTGAGTGAACGTGGGGCACTGGTGAGCTTTCACCTTTCACCGGCAGTGCCCTAGTGAGTGAGTGTGGGGCACTGGTGAGCTTTCACCTTTCACCCGCAGTGCCCTAGTGAGTGAGCGTGGGGCACTGGTGAGCTTTCACCTTTCACCCGCAGTGCCCTAGTGAGTGAG
>PVKV010008590.1:0-86844 GCA_004027835.1 Alouatta palliata | reverse complement strand
CACGCTTCCACACGCAGTCACATACTTCCACACGATCACATGCTCACAATGCAGTCACACCCTTCCACACGCAGTCACATACTTCCACACACAGTCACACCCTTCCACACGCAGTCACATACTTCCACACACAGTCACACCCTTCCACACGCAGTCACATACTTCCACACACAGTCACACCCTTCCACACGCAGTCACATACTTCTACACACAGTCACACACTTCCACACACAGTCACATACTTCCACACACAGTCACACACTTCCACACACAGTCACATACTTCCACACGATCATATGCTCACAATGCAGTCACACACTTCCACACGCAGTCACATGCTCTCACACGCAGTCACACACTTCCACACACAGTCACACACTTCCACACGCAATCACATGCTTTCACACAGGTGCACACAGATGCTCACGTGCACGCACACTCCGGGGCTGCCCTTCCCTGTCAGGCGCTGCACGTTGCGTCTTTCTTGCCCGGGGGGCCCGCTGGCCCCACGGCTTCTCCTTAAAACCCCGCCACACAGTGAAGGAGGGAGCGCAGCCAGGTAGATGCCAACTCTGAAAAATCCTCTCCACTCCCTCTGGCCAAGATCTGGGCTGAAATCTGCCTGTCCCTGCCACAGAGCTGCCCAGAGTGCAGGTTTCAGGGAAGGGGTTGCCGTGTTGATAATCACCCTCTGAGAGTCTTGCTCATGTGGCCAGGGCCAGCCCCGGATGGGCGACGCGAGGGACCCGCTGTGGGCTGTTGGGCTCCTGTCCTGGCTAGCTTAGCACCATGGTCCTGAGCTGCGGCCTCTTCTCTCTCTCTCCAGACCCTAAAACCCTGGCCACAGCTTTGCGTTGCAGACACGGCTCTTGTGGGAGATGGTGGGGGCAGCCTCTGTTCTGGGCTGATTTCCTAGGTTGGGTGAGGGGAGCAGAGGACTCCCACTGTGAGGCTGACTCAGCCCTAAAGCAAGGGTCACGGTGGAGCCTGGGGGCAGCGTGAAGGCTGAGGTCACCGTGGACTCCGGGCCGGCTTGGTGTCTGTCTCAGCCCAGGAGAGCAGCAGGGTTTCGTCACCTCCCTGACTTGTATTATGAGATCAGATGACGATTGCTCCTACGTGTCTGTGACAAGACTCAAAGCAGGGCCTCTCCGTGAAGTTCCCCGAGAACACAGACTCCGCTGGCACTGGCAGCTCAGCAGGTGCTTCAGGGGCAGACAGGGACGGCCTTGGCCACGACGCGGGGTCGCTCAGCTCCTGGCCGGCCAAGTCCACCTCTCTCCTCTCCTGAACTCCTTGCACCCCATTTCCCTCCCTGCTTTCATAATTCTGTAGGTCTCCCCATAGAAATTCTAGGAATGATGGCCTTGGGACCCAGAACAAGACCACGGCAAAACCCAGATAAAAGATGTCAGGTCTCCAGGCGAGCCGTCACCTGCTGTTGCCTAGCCTACACCTCCTGGCCCTGCACGCTGACCTGCAAGAGAGTGCCGGCCAGGAATGCGTGCCCCTGTCGTGGAGGCCTGGGTGGTCGGGTCTGGGGACCTTAGTGAAAAGATGCCCACAAAAGCCTGTCCAGCGGGGCAGAGGGCCAGGCAGGCTCCTGACCTGGGCCGACCCTCTCATGGGGCATCCTGGCTGGAGCCCAGGGCTGAGGAGGGCTGAGCCTGATCTCTGGTCTCTGGCTGCCCTGGGGACCCCGGAGAGGGAGCGATGTGTGCCTGGCCCCGCCAAGGCCTCCCCGCAGGCTGTCAGCCTTCTCTGGGCTTTCCAGATAGTTCTCTGCACCTCATTTTCTCAAAATGTTTTCTGTACACTAATTAGCCCTCCTCTCACCCACCGTTGAAATAAGAGCTCCCTCTACCCCAGCAACAGGGACAGCAAAATGAGACGGGTTTTTCCTGAAGGCTGTGGGCAATCGCTTAACCCCTGTGACTGCCGGGGACGGGAGGCTGGGGGGCCCGAGGCACAGACCTGCCTTTAATCAGCAGGAAACACTACCTTTCTCTCCTAAGCTGTTTGCTTGGCTAGTAAATTAAACATGCCCTGAAAGCGTTGATTTTCCTCCGGTAGGTCAGGGGTTTTGGGAAGTAGAATTCAAACAGCCAAAGTCATGTTTTGAACGGAGCCCTGCCACAGACACGCACTTGACGGGACGCTGCCCCTCTCTGCGCTCCCGCTGAACTCCAGAGACACCTGGGGCTCTAATTCCTACTTGGCCTTCAGGCAGGAGCGCCCACGCCGGAAAGGAGTCAAGGAGTGAGTGTGCGGGGAGCTCTGGCTTCCAAACCCAACTTTGTTTGCGAGCTCCGAGCTCCGAGCAGTTACCAGTTCCAAATAATAAGATGGCATGTTAATTACCCCCCCTGTAATTTACCTTCGTGCCGCACACAGCCAGTGGGGGGGATGGGGGTGTTCTTTCAAACCTAAACAACTTCAGGTCTTTAGGGCGGAGGAACTCTGTGGCTGCGCCTCTGAAAGGATCCAAAGGACCCGTTGGCCACTTAAAACACAGTAATTACTTCTCTGAATGCTGATAAATTAAATAAGTGTTTTCCTCTCGACTTTCCCCCCCAAGACCTTGGTTTCTTTTGAAAGAAAACATTTTGTTACTCCTTGTGCTGATATGTTTACAACCAGTGTGAGGAATCTGAAGTCATTTTTCCTGTACTTAAAAGTTCTGGTCTCCCCAGAGGCTTCGGTTTCCCCAGCCAATGTCAGGGTGCGGGGCCCAGTCGTTTTCATGGGTCTTTGAGGCAGCTGCAGAGGGAGGGACTGGTGTGGAAAGATCCAGAGCAGGTCAGAGTGACGGGGCTCACCCACCTCCAGCCCCTTCCCACTGCTCCCCGCCTAACCCTTGCACCTGTCTTATTTATGTTATCGAGATGCAATTCAACTGCTGTAAAGGGGGTGATTCAGCATCACCGAGCTGTTCACTGAGCCGTGCAGTGCCCCTTTCTCTAGTTCCCAGACACCTCAGCACCCCAAAAGGAGACCTGAGTCACCCGCCCTCCGTTGCCCCGGTCCCCAAAGGCTCCCATCTTCGTCTGTCTCTGGGGGCCTGTGCTGGGTGGGTGGTCTAAATGCCGCCAGGAAGGTGTGAGCCTCTGGGTGGGCTTCCCTCGTGGAGTGCCGCGTGTCCGGGGCTGGTACAGGCTGCGCATGTCAGAGCCCCCTTCTTCGTTGGGGAGGGATGACACCGTGCACTTATCCCTTCCCTCATTCTCCGCAGATGGACATTTGGGCCGTTTCTGCCTCCTGGTGACTGTGAATCTGCCACTGGGTGGAGGGTGGAGTGGCCTTGGGGACTCCTTCTGGCCCTCCCCATCTCCCCCCGTGCCTCAGGTTGCCCTCTGGTAGAGTTTCAGGCCACACACACACACCATCTTGGCACCCATCCTCTCTTAGGATGGACCCCAAAGGCCCACCCCAGACAGACAAGCTGGGCACCCTGTGGTTTCTCAGTTGGGGCCCCATGACTCCGATATCCGGGACCTCAGCAGGCCTGTTCCCAGCCTGCGTTGAGATCATCAGGAACTTCCAGGAACCTCCCCAAGACCCAGTGGATGTCCAGGGCGGCCTAAGTGCGGGTCAGCAGCTCTCAGCACATTTCACAGTCACCCAGATTCTGAGTCCTCTCAGGGACTTAGGACTTCCGCTGTCCCTGATTTCCAAGAGGAAATTCAGAATGTTCTGGAGCAAATATTTCACCATCAGGCAGCCCTGGGTCAGCTGCCACGTGTGACAGCTTTCCCAGCTGTCCCCAAGCTTGTGAGACAGGCAGTTCCCCTAGGGCAGGCCCAGCCAGTATGTCCTCAGGGGGCCACGGGGGCTGGGATGGGAGAGGCAGGGCGCACTGGGCCGTGCCACCCCGTCAGAAACGCTGGCCCCAAGGGAGCCTGGGAGGATCTCATCCTCTGGAGCCTCTGCCGTCGAGTGATGGCGGCTTGGCTGAGGGTGGAGCAGAGGTGGCGTCTCCAGGGCAGGGGTGGCAGCCAGGCCTTCTGGGCCCCTGAGTACCCTTGGTCCCTGCTGGCGCCCGAGTCCCCGGCACTCCCTGAGCCATACACATGGGTGGGGCGTGTGCTGCAGAGGCTCACGCTGCGTTGTCTCCTATAGGTGACGGTGACGTTGTAAATAATATGTATGAGCCTGACCGGGACCTGCTCGCTGGCCACAGCGCGGAAGACGAGGCCGAGGACAGCGCCATGTCGCCCATCCCCGTGGGGCCACCGTCCCCCTTCCCCACCAGCGAGGACTTCACCCCAAAGGAGGGCTCACCCTACGAGGCCCCGGTCTACATTCCTGAAGACATTCCGATCCCACCGGACTTCGAGCTGCGAGAGTCCTCCATCCCGGGGGCAGGCCTGGGGGTCTGGGCCAAGAGGAAGGTGGAAGCTGGGGAGAGGCTGGGGCCCTGCGTGGTGGCGCCCCGGGCGGCCGAGGTGAAGGAGACAGACTTCGGATGGGAGGTGAGTGATCGTGCCTGAGCATGATTGATCGTGGCCATTTATCTTGCGTTCAATCTATTTATAAAGCCGGGCTGAGCCGCCGCTGCCCGAGGCAGCAGGCGCGGCTGGAGAGAGCATTCGCATGTCACATTTCCCAGGCCCGTTTTATCCCGAAGCTCCATGACGAGACTGAGAAAGCATCAGGGGTCCTCGTGGGCGCCCGTCAGCCCTGTGGGCCACGCCCACTCTCTCCCGGAAATGTGTCTTTCATGAGCTCATGTCTTAAAACATCCCCTGCTTCCCGCCGGGTCTGCGCTGCCATCGTGGAGGGGAAGGGAGATTAATCGAATGTCCCAGAATAGGCAGCCACACTTGGGGGCTTCCTTGTAGGCGAAGCATGGTGGAGCAGCTCACAAATCATACCTGGCGGCCATGCTGCCCCAGACGCTGCCTGCCCTGCCTGCCCCAGTCAGCCAGCGGCCTAAGAGCAGCCCCAGATTCTCCAGTCCCAGAGGTGCAGGCCTCGTCCTGCCAGGAGGGATGGCTGGCTGTTTAAATTTTCCCACCACGGCGTGACCGGCCTTGAGGGTCTGGGGCTGGCCTGGTGGACCTGCTGCAGGGGTCAGGAGAGAGGGCTTCCCTGGGACAGCTCCGAGCGGGGAGCACCCAGAGCGTGCTGCCCTGGCTGTTACGGACGCTAGGCCCCTGTTGGAGGCCTCGATGGTCCCATGGGGCTGAGAGCCCCCTCCCCGCCTCCGACAAAGTGCGCTTCCTGGCAGGTCCCGGCCTCTCTGCTGGCTCCATATGGCCAATTGTTGGAGGTATTTTTGGCAGGGCCCCGGCCTGGGCGGAAGGTGGGAACAGTGGTTGGATTCCCCCTGTGCCTCCCAGCCTCCAAAGTGCCCTGAGGGAGGTGGAGTCCTCATGGGCAAATGTCCGGAGCAGGGAAGAGGACCCCGAGACGGGTGGTGGCAGGGTCCTGCGTCTTGCCCACCTCCCATCCTGGCCGTTTGTGGCTCTGGAGACGTCCCCAGCCATCTCTCTGGTCTGCCCAACTCAGATGAGCCCTGGGGAGGCCCCTGTGGCCCCCGGCAGCCCTGGAGCGCCTCCCTGGGGCTGGCGGCACTAAGGACCATTTGTAAGGAGGCTGATGCCCTGGGGGCCAGAGGCTGTCTGCACCCTGCAGAGCTGAGGGCACCCTCCCTGGGCAAGGAGACCAGGGCACGTCGGCAGCTCCCAGCAGGCAGGTGTGGTCCTCGGTAGCTCACAGAGTCCCACGTGGCTCCTTGCCACAGACACAGGGGGACTCAGAAGCTGTTCCCTGAATGTCAGCTTAAAGCGCCCTGCCCTTTACAGAACTGTGGGGGTCCCGGTGCCTGAAGAAACGCTCGTGGCAGAGTCCGAGGCTGTCCAGTGGGGTGGGAGCTATGGCTCTACAGGTGGCACCCGTGGACCGGGCACATCCCTCCATTGAGAGGCAGAGGACAGTGTGTGTGGCCCAAGGTCGGGTCACCTTCAGGAGTGACTGGCCAGGGGTGAGGGGTCCCGGTGAGACAGGAAGGGGAGAGTTTGGAGTCGATGCCTCAGCGGAGATGTGCCCGGCCTCACGGCTCTACAGGCCCCTCACGGGACCGAGGAGAGCATTTTTCCAGCAACACTGGTTTTTGGCTGTGCAATGGAAGTGGCTTTGGCAGATGTGGCCTGTCCCGCCCTGCCCCGCCTGGCGTGTGGGAGAGGAATTCAAGGGTGTTTGCCCGTCACACTTAGAAAGGTCGGGACTGTTTAACTAGGAGGTGGCTTGTGGATGTGAGAGGGCCAGGGATCCGGCAGGCGGCACCTTGGGTGACCTTCAGGTGATTGTGTTCTTGCCTACTCTGATACAAGTTTCTGTTTGCTTGTTGTGAAAGAAGTGGCCCATATCACGGGGTCCGCGCCGTGCCAGGTCCAGTGCGGGCTGTGGGGCTGCCTGTTGACTTTGCAGCGTGTTTGTCCCAGGTGTGTGTGTACCTGAGGGAAAGTGCTCTCGCCACGGAGCGCCTTCTGCTTCTGCGGAGGCCTTTGTTCCACGTTGGAGACCTGACAGCTACCTCTCCTGCCGGCGCTTAAATTTATATTCACTCCCCACCCCGTGCCACCCTCAGACGGGGCTCTATGTGCCCGGCAGCGGCTCTGCCTCCTTGTTTCCCTTGCGAGTCCGGGCGCCAACTCCCTGGCTTTGGGGCTACCTTTGGGTTTTGTTGCTTTCATCAGACGGGGCGGGGGGCAGCCGTGTGCGTCGCTGCCTTCGGGAGCTGACCTCGGAACAGGGCAGGAAGCCACCACCTCCCGGTGAAGGAGCGAGAGGAGGAAGCGGGGTCCGGTATTAGGCCACACCCGGGTCTGTGCAAAATGAGTGATATCCGTCATTCAGGGAGGGTTCTCCCCGCCTCCAGCCGTCTCACTTGGGGCCTTTGGGCAGGAAAAGCGACGTCTTCCCCTTGAGCAGCCTCCTAGAATTTTCCACGTGTCCCAAAAGAGCTAACTGCCGTTTCCCTTTGGCTTTCGCCTTCCCCGAGGCGGCGCTGGAGAAGTGTCGCAGCTGCCCCTTTCTCTGTGGGCTTCCTCCTTTTACCAACTGCCTGGCCTGTCTCAGTGCTGTGAACAGGGGCCTGAGATGGGATGGGAAACCAGGCTTCAGGGCTGGGATCCCCCTGTAGTTCCAGGCAGCAGAGGGACCTTCTGCTAAGTCCCCTTCCCACGCCACTCGCACCAGCAAGGAGGCTCTGCTAGCCCTTCCCTCCGCACTCCTGCAGGGCAGGCCCGGGTTAGAGAAAAACACGGGTGCCGGCGTTACACCCGTGGGATCCTGGTCAGGCCTGGGACAGGAAAAACTCGGGTGCCAGGGTCACGCCAGCAGGATCCCGGGTCGGGCCTGAGATGGCCTATGCTTGGGTGTTCTCCCCCTGAGTTTCATATGTATAATTGTTCACCTTCACACGGGTCATTACGTGTGATATGTATGATTGTTCACCTTCACACCGGTAATTACGTGTGATATGTATGATTGTTCACCTTCACACCGGTAATTACGTGTGTTATGTATGATTGTTCACCTTCACACCGGTAATTACGTGCGATATGTATGATTGTTCACCGTCACACCAGTAATTACGTGTGATATGTATGATTGTTCACCGTCACACGGGTCATTAACGTGTGTTAGGTATGATTGTTCACCTTCACACTGGTAATTACGTGTGTTATGTGTGATTGTTCACCTTCACACCGGTAATTACGTGTGTTATGTATGATTGTTCACCTTCACGCGGGTCATTACATGTGATATGTATGATTGTTCACCTTCACACGGGTAATTACGTGTGATGAATCAGTGCTTTGATTTTGCTGTAATCTCCACGGTGTTCACTGACTGCGAAAGAATAAGTGATGACATTTTAGCGAAGACGACAAAATCGGAGAAGGATCGGTGTCATTTGGCCTCCCCAGGTGGGGCCAGCAGCACGGCGTCGTGGCCACTCTGAGCTGAGAGGCAGGGTCCCCCTGGTGGGGGGTCTGGCAGCTGTGTGAACAAAGGGACCCCAGCAGGCGTCAGTGCCGCGGGCACAGGTATACGTCTCTCCAAGGACAGGTTTGAAACAGTCACGTGGATTATTCTTACTGTCATTTTGGGGCACCGTGGAAGTCATTTTCTTTCTACTCTGAGAATAAAGTTCTTGTTCCAGACAAATCAATTGATGTAAAATGAGAACGTCCTGTTTCCTTTTCTCTTTTTATAGCAAGAGACAGGGTGCCAGGTCACACTTGGTTTCGGACTGACTGGGGCGAGTCGGGGGCTCTTCTTTCCCTGACATGGGGCCGATGTGGACGACACCATGACCCCCTGGGGATGAGGGATGGGGCGGGCAGCACCTGAGGCACCTGCAAGCTTCGGGTTCAAGCTGGTGGGAGTTTTCCGTCCACAAAGCAGGAATGCAGTGGTGTTGGGAGCTGACTTTCCTCTGCCTCGGTTGCTGGTTCGAAGCCCACACTCCTTCTACACTGAGGCTGATGCTGACTGGGGAAGGCCGCCCCCTCCTCCCTCCCTCCCTCCTGTGTATTAGGAATAGTCGCTGATTAAACCCGCTTTGTTCCTGGGTGCTGTGGGGAACCCCAGGATGTGTCCTGAGTCAGATGCCCCACCCCAACCCAGGGGCTCTCTTCTGTGCATGGCTGTGCATGTGCTGTGGGTGTGTGGAAACCCCCCTGGGCTTCATCTCAGGGAGGGGGATATGTCGGGAAGGGCACCCGAAATTCCTGGCCCTCTCCATCTGGATGCAGCCAGGTTCGGCCTCTTCCCAAAGCCCGCCTGCCTCCACTGAAGCCCGCGTGCCTCGAGTAGAGCGCCCTGTGAAGGCATTTCATCCCCCTGGGGTCTGCAAAAACAGAGATTTTGATCAGTTGTTGAGTAATTGTGACATTTATCATCGTGCTGTTTATTTTGCTAATTAAGAGGTAGCTGCCGACTGACAGCCCTGAGGGAGGAGGCTGTGGGAGAGGGCTGGGGAGGCCACCTGCCCCGGCCCAGCCTGTAGCTGTGAGGCCTTGGCACGGAGGCCTTGGGGCCGGGGCAGGGCGGGATCATGCAGGACCCCCAGGGAGGCACAGGGGGCTCTTCTCCCCGAATTGGCCGCTGTTTCCCACCCAAGGTCTGTTTGTTTCTTTGTTGATTGTGTCTCCCTGGAAAGGCTCTCGTCGGCATCATGGCCCCGCCTGTAATCAGAATGCTGATGAGTGAGTGCGTCTGCCTCTGCTGAAGAGGCCAGGTGAAAAATGTTAATGTGAATTGATGGGGTTTCAATTATTTGAAGAATGTACTCAAGTGGACGACCTCACCCCTGGCGTTAGTTACTGAATATTAACGTGTGTTTATTTGTTCAATCAACAAATGAACTGTGTCAGCCAGGGCCTGTGGGAAGCTCTGGGGTCACAGGGGAACCAGCCCAGAGGCCTCGGGCTGCACCGATTCTCCGGCACCACCGGGAGTGTACCTACCGAGAAGGTGGGTACACTCCCATGTACCACCCCGGGACCCACAGGCTGGTGCCTCCTGGGTCCCCGGGGCCCACTGAGGGTCTTTGACAGGGCCAGGACCTGCCAGTCTCCCCTGTGGACCATGAGCTACACATCAGCCAGAGATGGGTGAGAGCAAGCCTAGCTGGCACTCTCAGAAGATGTCCGCATGTGCAATATGGAATTGTTATCCAAAACGCCCAGCCTTTGTGAGGAAGCAAAACCTCTTCTGTGCATGCAGACCTGTCCACTTGCGTGTGTTTAGGATAGGATGCTCTTCTCTTCCTGAGTGGGAGAAATGAGAAGCATGTTTGCAGGTCCATTTTGGTCCCAAGTGATAGGATGACCATGAAGTGGGGTGGGGACAGCCCAGCCAGGCATCTGGTTCCCTGGGGCAGCAGGAGGGACAGTGCTGTAGGCCTTCAGTCTCTGACATCACAGCACAAATGTCCATGATGGGCTTTTAAAGGCACCAGGAGGCCGGCATAAAAATGCACTGCCCCGAACCAGCTTCCCCCATGTACCGGGGAGCACTGGAGGGCCCCACGTGCTGAGACCCAGTTCAATTTGATGGCAGGAGGGACAATGGCAAATTTGCTGCAGGGTTCCTGTGATGTGGCCAGGTCCACAGAGTAGGGTAGGGAGTCACATAGGCTACCCGTTGCCACACACAAACTCCACCCCTTCTCCCTTCCTCCTGAACGTCCTCTCCCGAAAATATTAACATGGCTTACTGCAGGAGATTGTGTGTGAGCTTGCACACACAAACGTCACCCCCCACCACTGCTTAGTTTTTGCCTGAAGTCCTAGACGGGGCCTTGGCCTCTCAGGACTCGCCTCTCAGGACTCTCAGGGTCGCCTGTGTCGCCAGCCCGTGTGGACACAGCAGCTTTTGGAGCAGCCTGTCTTGGGGCATGCGGGTCGGGTGCCTGCGGGGTTTGCTTCTCTGGGAGTTCCGGCTGGATTTTGAGCTGGAAGGTCCTGGAGAGATGTTTCCAGGCTCTGGATTAATGGCTGGGCTCTGGGTGTTAGACCCTAAGGAGTCAGCCCCTCCATCCAGACTTCATGCTCTGGCCCGCTCATGTTCCGATTGGGCAATCTCTTCATGAGGAATATGGGTTCAGGGCTGGGGCTGGGGGAGTAGGAGGTCCTATTGGAGGCTCCCCCTTTCTGCTGTTTTCACAGTAGCAGGTGGGGCTTGGTGCTGGTACAGTAGCTGGACTTAGACCCCTCCATGGGGAACCAAGGTGAGCTTGGCTGTGGGTCTGAGCCCAGGCGGAAGTGACCCTGTTAGAACCAAGCCCCAGCTCTGGCCCAGGATGGCTTCTCGAGGCTCCTGGGAACCTGCTTCAGTTCTTCTCAGTCCCTGTGGCCTCTTGAGCAAACAGGAAACCAAGATCAGCACAGAGACAGACACACATAGCTGCCCCGTTGCCATCAAGACCCTCGGTGCTCAGGGTGTGGTCCCTGAGCTCACGGTGGCGGCCTCCCTGCTGGCTTGTTGGAAATGCAGGGCCCTGCTCGATGCCAGACTCACTGAGTCCTCGCATGCAGTCAAGCGAATCCCTGGTGGTTCTTGTGCACAGCAGAGTTTAGAAGGACCCACCAGACCCCGAGTGCCCAGCAGACGCAGCGGCTTACGAGGGGGCAGCTCTGGGTGTGCTGTAGGCATCGGGAGAGTCATCAGTGTTCCCTGCAGCTGTGGAAGGTGCTACCTTCCCGCCCACCCCGCCTCCGGGGCTGACCTCCCGAGGCTTCTGGCTCCTTCCCGGCCCCTAAGCGGATGGGACAGCAGCGCCCACCAGTGCCAGTTCTAGCCATTCCTAGGAGGTCTCCAGGCTGCCTTGTGGCTCTGGGATTCAGGAAGGAGGAGCATCCCCCAGCCACCGGCGCTGCTTTGAACCCCGAAGTGTTTGACGTAGCCCTCCTCTGCAGAGGCAGAGCTTGTGTGTCCAGTGCCCTCTGCTCAGCGGGCAGCATGTTCCCTCTGCCACTCAGAGCTTCCACAGCCACGGACCTCTGCACCCTCCACCCCGTCCGGCTCTGGGGACCCATAGCCCCAGCTGGCAGGCGAGGAAGGCCCAACCCAGTGAGCTCCCACGGCTCAGGCACCCTCTGAGAAGTGCAGCCGCCCGACCTGGGAGGAGGTGCAAGCCCCACCCCCCAACACTGTCCACGGAGTGCAGAGAAAAATGTGAGTTAGTGCCCCTCCCACACGTCAGTCTGTACTGAGGGAGGGAAGCAGTCAGGGAAGCTCCCAAGTGTTTCCTGGGTGCCTGAGACCCGAGGGCAGAGGCTAGGGGCTGCGCACGCCCCTTAACTGCATGTCGGTGTTGCTTGGGAGCATGGGAAATGCAGGTGCCCGGCCTGCCTGGGAGAGGCTGGACCATGGCCAGGGAGGGCAGCCAACCTCCCTGTTTGCCCCGGAGCATCCCAGTGTCAGACCCAAAGTCCCAGCAAAGCCCTCTGAGCATTATGTGAAAGCTACCAGGAGACCCTACTTTACGGCCTGGGCCCAGAACAGCTGACCTAGACAGGAGGCGCAGAGAGCCCACCCCGTGTCCGGCACCTGCACCAGGCTCCCAGAGCCCTCGTCCCACCTTCTGGCGTGTTCAGTGCTCCCTGAGGGGCTACCTAGGATGGTGTTGAGGACATTTGGTCTCACAGACGACGCTGCCGCCTCCACCGGCTCACGTCTGGCCCCCAGAGGCGCTGACTGGCACCTCCCCACGCAGGGTGCTTCCTTCTGTCTCTGCCATGCCTGTGTCACCCTGGAGCTGAGCCCGCCATGAGCCCTTGCTGGCCTGCCGTGGGGGCAGACGGTGCTCATGGGCTCAGTTCTTAGATCACCCTATTATGCTTTATCCTTTAAATTCCAGCAGAGGGGAAGGGGCAGACCACGGCAGGTGTTGGGGCCTCGGCGCGGGCTGGAGTCTCAGGGAGGGAGGCCAGGGCCAGTCTGAAAATATCAAGGCTGGACTCTACAGCGTCCGGTCACCGTCTGTCCAATCGCCCCACATTAGGGCTTGGTATTCTCAGTCCTCCGTTTTATCATCTAAATGCTGAAACTCATTCCTGGCCCGCCCTTTCTCTCCAAGGTGCCTGGACGCACACTCCACTGCCCACGCCACCCCCACGGCTGGGTGGGCTCGGCCCGGGCACCTGGCCTGACTCTGGGTGCCTCTGCATGGCGGCCAGGCTGCTCCACTCTGCGTGGGGAGGTCTGTGTGAGGCCAGGAAGCTTTGCCGTGGTGCTTCCCCATGCAGGAGCTTCTGGATGTTTCTATGGAGGCCTAACGGCATGTCTGAAACCATGAGGTGAGCCACTCGGTGAATGCTCCGAGGAACGTTCCTGTGGAGCTGGCACCCAGCAGCTCTCGGGGCACATGGCATCGGGATTTGGAGAGAGACAGGGCCCTGTGTGACGCTGCGGAGCCTGAGGCCACCGTGGGGACAGGCGTGCAGAGAACCCCACGGTCCCCAGTGTGGCTCCAGCAGCGGGCGACAGTGCCATGGAGGAATCACAGCACAGACCTCCCATTTCCCCTGCACTGTGACATCAGCCTAAGATGTTTTTAGCCCAAGAATGCCATGAAATCCTGCACTATCTTCGGCCCGGCTCGGAGGCACGGGTATATAAGGAATTTTAGAAAAAAGGAGACAGAATGACTAAGAATACCTCCCCGATGGCTCTCCTTTACTTCCTTAAGGGGTAATAACTCCGCCGCAGCCCAGCAGAGGGGACTTTCTTTAAATAGAGCATTCTGATTCACAAGCGAAAAAGGAAATAAATATTTTCTTTTCATATTCGAGACATCTGTGAATACCAACTTCTCAAATAGTATTTTGCCAATCGCATCACTCACGCCCCCCTCCCCAGTGACTCTCAGAGCCCACCCTTCCTCAAGAACTTGTACCCAGAAACCTGAAAACATCATCAGGGTTTCCAGAAGCAGGGGGGAGAAGGGCCTCTGCGTGGGGACATGGCTGGCCTCCCCGGGCTCCCCAAGGCTCCCTGTGAGAACAGGGTGCTCCGGGGTCTCCTGCCTTTTCCCTCCTCCCCTTCCTTCCTCCTTAGGGAAAACAAGGATTGCACATGAAGGGAGTATAACAGAGGCGTGTGGCCTCTGTGCGGGCCAGGCGGGCACCTGCTCTGTGCCCTGGTCTGTGTGGAGCTCTGTCCACACTGGGACCCTCCCAGCTGTGCTGTGATTAGGACACGTCACCCTTGCTCTGACAGGGGAACCCAGGGTTGAAAAGGAAGGAATAATACCCGGCCCCCATGTCTGTCCATACAGGGACCCCGAGGTGGGGGAAGACCCCACTCAGTGACCCCGACAGAAGCTCTCTGGGGGCAGCCAGGGAGAGGTACAGAGGGGCTCCAGCGGGGGCAGGACTGGGCCCAGACCCAGTTCCTGCCTACACTAAGAGCATGCAGGTGCGGGAGTCAGCTCTGTGCCTCGCAGGCCGGCCACCTGGGCCCAGCCCCTGCCTGGCCCTGCCTGAACCTGGCCCTGTCCTCTGTGGACCCCTGACCCAGCCCGGCCCTGGCACTTGACTTCAGGACAGCCGATGGCCCTCTCTGGGGCAGAGGGGATTCTGCATCATAACTGTGACCTCAGCCCCACTTTCTCTGAGGAGCTGCTGTTCCCTTGTTTGAAAGCAGGTCCGGAACCCGGCCCTGTGGGCCCCCGTGGGTCTGAGAGTGCTGGGGAACCTGGCAGCGAATGAGGCTCAGCACAGAGTGCCCTGCCTGAAGTTAGGGTCTGCAGTGCCTCCAGGGTGCCCAAGGCCCGGCTGGCTCAGGGGCCTGCAGAAGAAAGGGGGGATTCAGCCAGGAACCACGTGGGTCCTGACCCAGACAGTCAGCCTGTGAGACCCCACCCAATTCCAGGCTCCGTCCTCTACCTACTGGCCTAGAGCTCCTGGGGTAGGTCCCAGGAATCTGCATTCTAAGAAGCAATCATGGGAGAGCACTTGGAGGACTCCAGCCCAGGGAGGAGGCCCTGGGAAAGGGGTTCGTCCTGAACTAACTTCCTCCTCTACCCCCAGGAGCCCAGAGAGGCTCTTCCTAAAGGTGCAGTGGCTGGCGGGTGGCAGCAGAGCCTTTCCTGACCACAGGCCTCAGCAGGGCAGGTGGAGAGAGCAGGAGCTAGGACCGCGAAGAGGAGGGCACCAGGGGCTGCTGGGGGACCCCACTGTTGCCCAGGGGGTTCTGTGCAGCAGCTGAGGCGGCGGGGGGTGGGCTCCACACCACTGGCCTGTCAGCATGGCCGCCGTCCCTGGCCATAGCCGCACAGGGTGGACCCAGAAGCCTACCAGCCATGCGCCCCCAGGGCCTGGAGTGACGGCTGAGGTTGGAGGGGCTCCTTGTCGTACCTGAGTCCTACCTGGGGCATCACTGTCTTCTCCCGCTCCTGGTGCAGGGGTGAACCCGGGCCCCAGGGAGGGAAAGAGTCAGGTGGGACCATGGAATGGGTACACCCAGGATAAGAGCCCAGGGTCCTGCCCCCAGGCAGGCCCTTTCTGCCCCTGTAGCTCCTGGATGATGGTGGAGAGCAGGGAAGACCCCTCCCTCCTGTGGGCCCCCACCCAGCAGAGCAGCCCCAGCCTGTTGTGGGCACTCAGTCTGAATATCCCTTGGGTGATCCTGTGGCCTTGGCATTCTGGAGGAGCAAGCCCCATGAGCCAGGCAGGGCTGGCACAGGCCTGAGAGGCAGCTCACTTGCCTCTGGCACCTGCACCCACAGTGAGGTCCCTGCAAGGCTGTGCTGGGAGCTTTGTGCTGCCAGGCGATGGCCTCCGAGGCCGGCAGGAAGCAGCTTGACCACTAAGACTGAAGAGTCCACAATACGGGCCATTTGCACTTGAGATCTTTTAATTGAGAGTAACTTCTCAGCAGCAGGCTTCACAGGGAGCAGAATGGGTGGGGAGGGCAGCCCCTCCTGAGGGTGGGCGGCTGTGGCCTGGCAGCTCCCTGGGGAGCCTCCCTGAGGCCTGTGGGCCAGCTCCTGGGAATCCCTCCCTCCCCTGGGTCAGATGCGGGTCCCACGAGTTCCAGGCCACAGAGGTCTCCCTGGGTCAGGGACGAGGGTCAGGGGACGAGGCTGTGAACCTCAAGCTCCTCAGGAGGCAGCACCCTCAGGTCCCGTCCCACCACCCTCCTGCCAGGCCTGACCAGCTGGTCGGAGCTTCTCCTGTGGCGGGAATTCTCATGGGCCGGGTCACTGGCTCCGGTAGGAATGTGCTCTCAGGGTGGTACAGGCCACCTTGGCCTCAGCCAGAGATGAGGGTGACACAGCTGCTCACGGGCACACTGAGGGACAGTGACCCGAGGACCATCCCTGTGGCTGTCTGTCTCTGCTGCCTCCGGCACGAGGGTAGAATCTGCTCAGGGTGGGGGCAGGACGCCCACACGTGCTCTGGACCCCGCACTGCAGTGTGGCCAGGCTGCTGCGGTGGAAGGCACCTGCCTTGAGGGGCCGGGTCAGCCCAGGGCGGCTTCTCTCCGGAGTGAGGAGTCGGTCTGAGTGTCTAAGTGAAGCCCCTTTGTGGAATGGCTGGAAGCCTCGTCCTTGCCTGCATGGAGGGTTCGTTCTGCGCGGCCTGGCCGGGCCTTTCCTGTGACTAGGATGGCCTGGAAGTGACTATTCTCGCTCCGCTGCCAGGATGCGGTGGGTGTGCCCGCTGTGCTGGGGAGCGTGGTCCCTTCCTGCTGTTACAGCTCCAGGCCCACCTGAAGCACATGGCGCGGCACTGGGCCGTGGCCTTCTGGGAAGCGTGGGTCGTGCTTTCTGGGGAGCCAGCCTGGTGTGCAGGCCCCGCTCTCCCCCGCCTCGTGAAGAAGGGCGCCGGCCTCCAGCAGCAGCCGCCCAGGAGCGCTCGTGCGTCCCCTCTGGCCCTCCGGTCCCGGCCTCACCTCTTGCACGGGGCTGGCAGGGATTACCAGCCGCACGCAGGCTGCGGGAACCCCCTTTGTCTGGCTTTCGGCAGAGTCCTTCCTTCTGGGCTAATGCCCAGTTTAATTGTACATCCCATTGTGTCGTCTCTGTTCAATCACGCTCAAAAATACCTACGTCCACTCCGTTCCCATTTAGATCTCTCTAAAGTCCATTCCGGCTTATCAGTACCGTAATTTCACGAGCAGAGCTAAGATTTCTGCCATTTAGGCCCCAGGCATTGTCTGTCTCGGCAGCAGCTGAGATAAACCCTCACCCAGAACAAAGTCGAAATGACCTTTTACAAGTAGAAGCGGCCTTGTTTCCCTCCAGACTAATTTATCAGCGTTGGTTTCAGCCCCGGCGCTCGGCGGAGGCAGGAGAGAGCGCTGCGCGGGGCGGGGGGATTAGGATGCTTGTTCCTCTGCAGTTTCGACAGGCACCCCTGGATCTGCGGGACCAAAGCTGCCGACGGCCGTGGGGTGCCGTGGAGGAGCTCGCCCGTGCGCGGGGAGCCACAGCCAGGTGTCCCCCGAAGAGCGTGGGGCCTTCATCTCAGGGCCTGCGGCAGGGGGCACAAAAATGAAGCCTTGTGTGAAAAGCAGGCCCCAGGCTGGAAATACGTGAACATCAGCGTCAGGAAACGGCCCGCGGCCTCCACAGCCGCTTGCCAGGGCGTCTCTGCTGAGCTTCTTGGTAACAACTCCCGTGTCCCACCTACAGAGGCTGGCCAGCTCAGTCCTGCCCTTCCTGCCCACCCCAGGAACAAGGGTCCCTAGGCAGAAAGAAGGAAGGAGAGGCTGCTCAGGCTCCATTTCCAGAAGGTTCCAGTTGCCCTGGCTGCTGGGGCTCGGTTTGCACTGGAACTGCCGGGCCCCCTCAAAGCATCCTCGTCCCATGGGGTGGGCCTCTGATAGGCCTCAGATGAGTATCTCTCATGCATGAAGAAACACTGGGAGCCGAGAAGCGCGTCTCACTCAGCCAGGAGCTCTAGCTGCACTCAAGTCACAGGTGGCCCTCCGGGGCAGGACATCAGTTGGCTGGCCCTGGACGCCTGCCCACGTGGACACGTGCACCATACTGTCTTCCCAGAGAGACCACGGTGGACCCTGTCTCCAGTCTGAGCTCTCAGAAATGACCCTGATCCTCAAGGGCTCCAGGGCAGCTGTGCAGGGATTCCAGGATGGGAAGGCCCTTGTCTTCGGTCTCTCTCCCCCCACCCAGGGAATGCAGAGGTTCCAGGCGGCCCAGGGTCTTGCTGGGGAAGGGATCTCACTCCCTCCTGGTGCACGCGGGTGAACTCTGAGCCATCAGACTGGAGGTCAAAGATGGAACCTTCTTCGTGGAGGCTGAGGCTCAGCTGTCTTTCCAGTAAAGAGAGCCCCGTGATGACTGCCCAGGGCCTGAGGGGGCAGAGACCCTTCTCACAGTGACCGAGTCCAGGACCTGGGGAGAAGGTGGACAGGTCTGGCCCGTCGGCTGAGGCTGCCTTGGACCTGGGCTGGAGCCTGCATACCCGCAGAAAACCCAGGCTCCACTGAGGCCCTTAGCGGGGGCCCTCCTTTAGGCTTTAGGTCGATTTTAAAATGGCCTGGAAGTCCTGCATGGGATCTGAAGAACTCCCAGGTATCCCTGGCACGTGTCCTCCTGGACATGCAGAGAGTGATGCCTGTCTTACCTTCTGCCGAGTGGGCAGTGCTCGGAGTCACATAGCAGGTGTGTCCTGCACCGACCCGGCCTCCGCCCCCATGATGCTGCCTGTGGACTTCCAGCAGAGCTCCAGACCTGACCAAGGGCAGAGAAGACCAGAACAAGAGCTGAAACGGGGCAGAGGAGGAAGGAGGAGGGAGAGGAGGAGGAGGAGGACAGCTGAGGGCTGTGAGTCCAGGGTAACCCCCAGCCGTAGCGGGATCTCGGGGAAGGCCAGCTCCCCAAATGACTGAGGTCTGTGATGACAGGAGGACGACACGACTCTTGCATTTTGGAGCGTGGACCGCGTTGCCTTCTCTTGAGGAGGACGGGGATGGAAAAGGGGGTCTGTGCTGCGTTTTGACAAAAGCCTTCAAACTCCATCCGTAAGATCACAGGAGCTGCTGGGCTGAAGGAAATGTATTTCTCTTGCCTCTAAAATTCCCTTTGTCCCGGCGATTACTTCAGTTGTTCTGACTTGCAGCTCGCACAGAGATGAACAAGAAGCAGCCTCAGCACCCAGAGGCAGGTGTCCAGTCCACAAAGAGGTGGCCTTGACATCCGGTAGTACAAGCCACGGAGGCAGCCTCCCACTGCCCCGCACCCAAGTTCCCGCCACAGGCCCCAGCCTCTCGCTCTACTCAGAGCAGGGAGCCCCCTGGGATGTTCCATCGTGAGACCAGGGCCCTTGTGACCCTCAGGAATGATGTCAGCTGTGGGGACAACGGGAGGACCACCAGGGGCAGCTGGCCTCCGAAGGACCTGCTCCTCCTGAGTGTGGCCCTGGGGGAGGGAGCCCTGGCTCTGATGCTTCCCCAGTGATCCCCAGCGACCCCCAGCAGGTCAGGGACCCCAGCTACTCGCAGCACCCGCAGGGCAGGACCTCTGTGCTCAGACGCTGGTGACACATTCTTTAACCGGAGCCGAGGAGGGTCGCGCCTTCCCTGCTCCCACGCAGCCCTCTCCCACCTGGCCTCCGTTTCTACTCCGGATCCACGTCTCCCGCCCTCTTCTGCATCCACTACTGAGCCAGTGGCTTCCCAGATCCCTCGTAAGCTTAGGTGCTGACTCAGAGGGCTCTCCAGCTCTCAGTGGGGCCTCCAAGTGGAGCCTTCGAGCATGGGGTCCAGCTCCCATGGGTTTCTCGCTTGACTGGTGCTCGTACATAATGGTAGGTTCCACACACACATCCACAGGGCCAGGATGCTCTCATGGTGGAGAGGTCCCTCCTGCCTTCTGGGGTCAGAGGGCTTTCCACTGCCTTAGGGAGGGAAGGCACACCCAGGAAGCAGCGCCCACGTCCTTCGAGACGCGCCTGAAGGCGTGCAAAGGGCAGCCTGGCCTTGCCCCTTCACCCACGTGACCTCATTGTAGACTTTCATCCTCTTGGTGTTACATGAGGGGAAACTGAGTCTGGGAAAGAGCACATGATGCTGCTGATGGAGCAGCTGGGACCGGGAAGTTGGGCGTCAGCTGCAGATGTTGGGCGTCAGCCCCTTCCCATTGTCAGGGGCAGGTGCACCCTTCATGCTGGGGGAGACTGGGGGAGGCTGGGGGAGGCTGGTAGAGGCTGCGGGAGGCTGGGGGAGCTGCGCTGCCCTGTGGGGCCCCTGTGTACTAGGTGCCACCGAGAGGCAGGGGTGGGTCAGGGCTCAGTTCCCCTGGTCATAGGCGACTTCAGAATCCTAGGAGAGCAGAGACCTGCTTGAGTCTAAGTGGGCCTTTTGCATTTCTGCTCTCTGGCTGCACTGCCCACGTCCTCTTATGCGTCTGCAGGTCAGGGACGGTGTGTGCCTTCCGTGTGTGCCTTCCGTGTGCTCCTGTTTGCTCCTTTGCAACCTCAGTAGCTTTGTGGGATTTTCAAAAACCAATATGCACATTTTTGAGATGTCTGCATACAGAAGCGGGGCCCCAGCACCACAGAAAGAGGAGGGCGGCTCAGGCTCAGGCTTACAGGTGCTGCTGAGACCTCGAGCAAGCCATCATGGCCTCTGGGCCTCAGTTTCCCCACCTGATAAATGAGGAACTAAGAGAAGCGTCTTGCTGGCCCCACTCAGCCCCAGCCTGTGGTCTGAGTAGTCTGACAGCCAAGAGGTGCAGAGATGAAGAATGGGGAGTCGGCGGCGGGGAAGGCGTTTTCTTTGACAGAATCTGAAGAAAGTGGATAATTTTCCACTTGCTGTGCCCTCACCCCAGCTCGGAAGCTGTGCATTCCTGGGCTGGCATTCTTTGTCTCCGATGAATTTGCTGTCACGTGGGGTCACCAAGATAAAGCCGGGCAATTGCATGCCCACCGCCCCCGGACTGATGTTGGAAAGTCACTGAGAACCTCGTCTTGTGCTGCTTTGCTGATTTTCTCAAAGAAGTTAGGCCGCGGGTGGTCGGGGCGTGTCTTTGGCGGTCATCCCTAGATGGTTGCGCCCCATGCCGCAGGTGGATTTGGTGAATGATGAGGCACTCTGAGAAAGCTACCTTCCACCCACACAGCGTTGTGAGTCCTCATTCTGCGCTGGTGTTCTAATAAACCAGCTCAGGTGAATGAAGAATGGGAAGCACCTGGGCACACTGAGGGGATGGAGAGATAGGTGCCTATGAGCCTATGTTAGGGCCGTGGGGGCGCTGCCACGAGGTGCCACGTGCCGTGTGGCCTGCCCGTGAGATGGCAGCTCCAGAGGCCAGAAGCCCCCGATGGAGGTGTCAGCCTTGCTCCTGCAGAAGCCTCCAGGGTGGCCGGGCGGCTGCTGTAAATCTTCCCTGTGCTTTGGCTTGTAGACGCAGCCCCCTCGAGGTCTCTGGCTTTATCTTCACGTGGCCCCTTCCTGCGTGTGCGTCTGTGTCCACATGTCTTCTTTGGGGTAAAGATATTAGTCATGCTGGACTAGGACCACCCTACCTGTTTTTTTTTTTTTTTTTTTGAGACAAGGTCTTGCTCTGTCGCCCAGGCTGGAGTGCAGTGGCATGATCTTGGCTCACTGCAAACTCCATCTCCCAGGTTCAAGTGATTCTCCTGCCTCAGCCTCCCTAGTAGCTGGGATTACAGGCACCCACCACTGTGCCTGGCTAAGTTTTGTATTTTCAGTAGAGATGGGGTTTCACCGTGTTGGTCAGACAGACTAGTCTTGAACTCCTGACCTTAGGTGGTCCACCCGCCTTGGTCTCCCAAAGTGCTGGGATTACATGTTTGAGCCACCGTGCCCGGCCCTACCTGTCTTAACTAATCACATCTGCTGAGACCCTGTTTCCAACCCAAGCCATGTTCTCTGGTCCTGGAGGTGAGGGCTTCCACATGGAAACTCAGGGGGCACAATTCACATAGACCCCTTAGACATCAACTGTCTGGGCCTGGGCATTCCCATGGATAGCAGGTGACAGAATACAGTGCCCCGGTGCACACCTGATCCCCGTGCCCCTGCAGCAAATGCTGGTACCCGAAACCTCCCAGACAAGCCTCCTCCCGGGACTCGGAGGAGACCACACCTGGATTAGGAAGGGAGGCGTGGAGGCCCAGGAGTGATCGGAACCTAGGGCCAGTGACATGTGAACGGTGATGCCAACTCACGTCTTAACAGTAAGATGCCTTTTTAGGGCCAGCATTTTTAGCCAATTCCAGTATGTTCCATTTGGAGATAATGTTAGCAAAATAAACATCAGAGCGGACTTGGCCGCTCACAGACACGCTGGTTCACTCATACCCCCGTGGCATACATGGGTGGTGCGGCGACTTCCAACGGATGAAGCGTCTGTGTCGGGGGAGGGCAGTGGGAATCGGGGTGACCGTGGACCCTGCTTGCTCCCTGAAGAGCTTTTACAACTTCAGGCAGAGAAAAAACTGGTCTGGAGGTGCAATGATGGAGTGTGAACATTTCAAAGCAAGGGAAGGAATCCCACACTGATCCCTACGGTTCCCAGAGAGGGAAACTGACCGTTCCAGAGACACACACCCTCCCGTAGGAGCAGCGGCCACCAGGGAAGTCTCCGAATTCCTCCAGCCCTGCCCCTGTCCCAGGGGAGTCCGTGGCTCCGTTTCTGAACCAGCGTGTGGGTGAGGCTTGGGAATGCCGACAGCCCGGCTGCTCATTTATTTGTAATTTTAAAAGTCTTCTTTGAGGATGGTGCGGGCTTTCAGAAGCGGCTGACTGCTTGACGTCGTGTGTAAGTAGCCAGTGACCACGTTCGTGTGCTCTGCCTTCGGCCCAGCTGGCCCCAGGTCTGCCGACCTGAGGCTGTGGGAGGCTCGCCCTTGAAGGCCCTTGGGAGGGCAATTCAAAAACGAAATGGTTAAAAAATGGGCGGGCGGGCAGGAAAGGAATGGAGGGGACCGGGCCCAGCGGTTGGCTAATTGGAGAGTGGGACCCCCGTTGCGGGGGGGCCCTTGCGGGACAATGTGCTCGGAACGGGGAGCTGGGAAGGCCCCTTGGGATTGTTATCGAATTAGCTGAAGTCAGAAGTCCCCTGAATGGGGTAAAGAAGGGAAGGGGAAACGCAAGCCCGGGTATAATGCGGCCTAAATGAGGGCCCCATTCACTGCCCTTGAAAGCCTCCGTCCCTTCTCAGGGAGGGTGGGCAAGCTCACTGTTGTTTGATGGGGGTGGGGCTGCTCTGAGAGTATGTTCTTACCTAGAGCCGGGGACCAAGGCAGAAGGGGAAGGGGCACTGAAAATAATCCCCCCGAGGGCAGCGAGAACGGCACAGTCACAGGGCACCCACTGCAGTCCCCAGGGCACCATCTGAGCTCCCTCAGCCCCAGGTTCACCAGAGCACCCGCCGGCGAGAGGCCGCTCCTCATCAGCCATTGGGTCACTCCGCTTGTGCCCGGGAAAATGCCGAGATGTGAGACGTGCCTGTGTGGCCAACTGCATAGGAAAGAAATGTAGCCTAATAGCCAAGTTAGAAAAGAATGTGTTGGAAGGAGGAGAAAAACCCATGAAATACGGAAATGGATCAGCCAGAAAACCAAACGCCAGAAAAACGGAGGTGCGGGGGCACACAGCAGGTTACAGAGGAAAATAAATACTTAACAAAGTGCTGTGCTCAGTAAATATTTGTTGAATTCATACATTAATTAATTTTCCAGATGAGATTTTCCTAATCCATTTTTTAAAGAAAACAAGGATTAAGAAGGAAGTGGAATCTGGTTATGAGGGCGGGCGTGGTGGAGGTAAAGGGGACGGGGTATGTGTGAGGTTGGGGGCTGGGCATTCCGGGGGTGAGGCTGGGACCGGATTCCTGGCCAGGCCTCGGTCATTGCCCAAGAGCAGCAGCTGATCTGATGTTCAAGTTGCAGCCCCTGCCTCTTCACCCACCTCCCGACCCTGAAGCCCGTGCAGCCTCCGGGACTGGGTGGAACCACCTGGATCTCCAGATCCCACACAATTAACCCTCTCCCAGGGATCTGAGCACCAAAGGAGGCCCCAGCCCCCGGCCCTGACTCAGGGGTGACCTCCAGGCAGCTCTGAGACTGCCACCCTTGGTGCCGTTGAGGTACCCCTGGAAGCCCTTCACAGGCTCCTGGGGCAAAGGCCTGGATGTGACATGAAACAGCAGGCGTCCACCTTGCTCTATCTACAGACCACAGCTATGGTTCTTTGAGCAAGGGTAAGGGAATTGCTCCCAGGCCCGGAAGTGATTGGAGTGTAGGGTGAGGTCCCGGTGCTGGGAGATGCACTCGCTGTCACACAGCCTAGAAAGCGCTGCTGAGTGAACTGAAGGTACACGTGGCCCTTCCTGAGTCTGCTCCCGCCCCGACACACACGCCTTTCTTCCCATGCTCCTGTGCACACACCCCTCACCGGCCCCTCCATGGAGGACGTGCGGGAAACCTGTGGCCTGGGGTGAGCTGGGTCCCAGCGCTTTGGGACCCGTGCCTGGACCAGCGGCATCCCAGATGTGGCATCTGAGCAGGAAGGTCGGATCAAGGCCGGCATGGCAAGGGGCGAGCCACGCCATGAAATGGGCCCGGCAAGGTCACACGGCACCAGCTGGCCCAAGGCTGGTCAAGAATCCGAGTTTTCTGCAGACAGAGACACACCCTGACACCGGCCGCGGGGACCTGTGCGGCTGGGTGGGGTAGAAAGATGGAGAGAGAGGAAAACGTCGCCTTTGGGATGTGGAGGAGGAGGGGCAGCTGGCCCAGGAAGCAGGGTGGGCAGACGGCCACCCAGAGGACCCCGTCTGAGAGGTGACATACAGGCCAGCAATGCCGCCCACGTGTGCCCGCATGGACCTGCTTCCAGGAAGGTGGGGAAAGGCCCAAGGGACGCAGGGCAGAGGAGACGCAGCTGTGGCGCAGCCAGGAAGGATGGGGTCCTGGTGGGGAGAGCTTTGGGGAATGCCTTCTCACGGCGCCAACCCACCAGCCCCGCCCCTTCCATCTCTGAGCTACCCAGGGAACAAACGTGCTAGCCCAGTGCCGTTGATCCCCTTTTTATGACTTGGAAAGAAATTCACGACTACAGTACATGAGGTCATTTGGTTAATTCCACTGCCGAGCTCCCCACGGTGCACACCCCTGGATGCATTGGCCCAGCCGGGTTCCCTGCTAAAGGCGAGTTTGACGATCTCGGGAACGTTGGCATTCGTTTATGGCAGAGAAGTGAAGTTTTGCTTCCCCAGAGGCTAGAGTGCATCCACAGATGGTTTTAAAGGGAAAGCAAGGCACATTTGTGATGAAGTCACCGGCCAAGCGCTGATGCAGGAGACGACGCCCTTTGGAGCTGCCCATGTGGCGGCGGCAGCCGGAGACCCCTTTGCCCAGGTCTCTGGCCTCTTGGATTCTTCTCGCCCTTTGCACGCCTGTCACCTGAGAGAGCACCTGGCATTCCCGCATTTGCCAGTGCTCCTCGCATAGCATTCTGTGAAGGTGACGGTCCCTGTGCGCTGGCTGTGGTCTCCCGGGAGCTGAGGAAAGGAACTCTACCTCGCAGAATCAGGCAGGATTCTCCTCTTTCATCCCCCTCTCTAGAGTCAGAATTACTCTGATAATTGCGCTCATCTGACTCCAAGGCCATCTCCAGAGTTCTGAGTGTGAAATGGAGTCGCTTTCTCTCAGCAAGGCTACCAACATTCTTGGGAACCAGAGGAGAAGGCGGGAAGCCTCGGACCCCTGGAGCAAACCCCTGGGTCTTCATAAGGAAGCTGCTGGCACAGTGGTTGAGGGACCCAGGCGTGGACCCTGGCCCTGCCGCCTGTCCGCCTGGCCCTACCACCTGTCCGTGTGGCCCTGCCACCTCTCAGTGTGGTCCCGCTGCCTGTCCATGTGGCATCCTGAAGAAGTCACTGTACTGCCCTGTGCCTTGGTTTGCTCGTCTGCGAGGGTCCCGGCCTCCCTGGGCTGTTCTGGGGATCATGGGGTTCTCTGCATGGGAAAGCCCAAGCTGGCACCTGCCCTGGCGCCTCTGCATCCGCACAGCAGGTCCATCTACAGCCCGAGGGCCACGCAACCAGCCAGACAGCCATCCTCGAAGCTTCACAGGGCTCCATATGAAGACTCCCTGACAAGGGCACCTCTTCTTCCCAAAATCTTTCATTCCGACCTTTGTTTAAAGCAGTTTCCCTACTGGCTCTGTTCACACGTGGGCAGCGATTCTCCAGCCCAGCACTGAGGGATGTTTAGTGTGCCCGAGGCCACCCCGAGTGGTGATGATGGTTGAAAGCATCGCCAGACATCGCCAGGTGTCTGCCTGGGCAGTGGAGTCGTCCTGATGGAGAACTGCTGGTCAAAGGTGTGGCTGGCCACCACCATCTCTGCTCCCTGGAACCATCTCCTCTGGGTCCCTGAGTGTCTGTCCAGAGGCCCCCAGACCCCACGAGTGGATGGAAAGTCTTTGGTTCTAGGGGCAAGAAAAAAATTAATCATTTATCTGGTAAAGACCCATACCTGAGCAGGAAGGGATCAAGAAGGTAAGGACAGGAAATAAATCTGACTGTGATTTACTACCCGCGGTCACGCCGGCAGTAACTAGGTGCAGACAGTGTCTCACATTTGACATCAGGGTGTGCAGCTCTGACGTAGCCAGTCCTGAGTGGCACACCAGCCCCGAGTAATCTGCGACAGACTGCAGCCAGCCTGCGCTCCCTTCCTCCTGGGGAGGTCCGTGAAGGTCACGTGGGTGCCTGCGTTCCCCCGGGAAAGCCAGGCAGGAAGCAGGAGGCCAGGCCTGGGTGTGGACATGGCCTTGCCGGGAGGCCGAGGTTCTGCTTTTCCACATTCTGAAGGAAGCTCCCTGCAGGTGCGCGTGGAAGCTGAGCGCATCGGTGGAATGTTCTGGGGCCTCACTTTGGGATCCTCTGTCAAGACCAATTGGCCACAAATGCCCCCTTCTGTTTCTGGGGAGGTTTGAGTTGGCAGTGACCACCGGACTCACAGCCCTCCCACCCCCCACAGAGCCCCCTCCCTGAGTTTAGGGCCAGGGACATGTCTTACAGTCTCCTAAGGACTGCAACCAAGGCTGTCTCCAGCGTTTTCCAAAACGGCAGAACACGGGGATCTGACACGGGCGTGCTGGGAATGTGGCGACAGTCATCTGCCTCCTGATCGGCCGAGGTTAACAGGGACTTCCAAAAGGCGCACCTGTCTTAGCCCTTTCACAGAATTCTCACTTAACGTGGAAAAGATCGTAGCATTTTCTAGAGACATTTGCAGGAAGGTATTTGACACACTAAAGCCCATTTTCTTTCTCAACTACAGAAAATCAGTGACTACCGTTATAATTTTATTATTGCATGAAACCCAGGTATGGATGTCTAGAACAGAAATACATTCATTAATCATTGAGTAACTGTAGCACCAGAGACCAGCTCTCCACGCGCCACACGGATTCCCGCAGTGGTGTCGTGTTACTCTGGGCTTTTAGGACGTCCAGCCTGCACTCACAGGCAGATGGGCTCTCACGTGGCTCCTGGAGCGTTGCAGGATCCTTGCACGAGGATTCGGCGTGAAGGCCAATCAAGGCATCACACTGATCCGGCTTTAAGTGTGGAATGGGAACGTGCTCCCTGGGACCCATGAGGAAACCAAGGCCCGGGAAGGCTGTGCACCCATCAGATTCAGGGAGGAGCCACACAGGCTCAGGACCCCGGCTCCGAACTGGAGCCGTAGCTGCAAACAGCCATGCCCGGAGCCTGTGGCCATGATGGAAGTGTGTGAGTGCACGTGTGGGTGACTTTCACGCCTGATTCCATTTAAGCCACATGCAAAGGCTAATCAAATATTCCCAGGACATGCTCTAAAGAACAGGCAGATATTCCAAGTTGAGGACATCAGAATTCAGGAGAATCTGTGGTTGAACGTATATCACAGGTTTACAGGGCTGGGAGGGGCTCACCCTTAGCCTCTAGACAGGTGTTTGTTTATTCATCCGGCAGATATACATTCATTGTTCATTTATGAGATGTTTGTTACCCATTCATAGTAAGCATTCGTTCGTTGGTTCATTAGATATTAATTTATTTGTGCATTTATTAGATAATAATATATTCATGCATCGTTAGATATTAATTTATTCATGCATTATTAGATATTTATTAGTGCATTCATTAGATATTAATTCATTCATACATTCATTAGATATTAATTTATTCATGTTTATTAGATATTAATTTATTCATGCATTATTAGATATTAATTTATTTGTGCATTATTAGATATTAATTTATTTGTGCATTATTAGATATTAATTTATTCGTGCATTCATTAGATATTAATTTATTTGTGTTTATTAGATATTAATTTATTCATGTTTATTAGATATTAATTTATTCATGCATCATTAGCGATTTGTTTATGCACTCATTAGGCGTGTATCTGTTCAGACGTTTCTTAGGTGTTCGCTCATTTATTAGCTATTTGTTTATGTGCTCGTGGACACTCATTGGTCAGTACACTCACTCACGTCTGTTTCTTGCTCGTGTGTCCGGTACAGGCTGCCTCCTCCCTCACTATTCATCTGCTGGTCTGTCTCTGCCCAGGGACCCTTGCTCGCCCAGCCGTCACACACGGGCCAGTTGGGAGCATGCAGTCAGCAGCCGCCTGCCCATCTTCCGTAAGCCGTCTTGGTTAAAGTTGTCAATGCTGGTTTTCTTTTGCTATGTAGACCAGTTGAAAATAAGTAAAAGTCATTTCCGGGAAACGCTGTCCACCTGAAATCTG
Organism: Alouatta palliata; assembly: GCA_004027835.1. Classification (NCBI taxonomy): domain Eukaryota; kingdom Metazoa; phylum Chordata; class Mammalia; order Primates; family Atelidae; genus Alouatta; species Alouatta palliata. The sequence goes on along the minus strand of PVKV010008590.1, from coordinate 58,570 downwards.
AGGTATGGGCGGTGTTGACCAAACGTCTCTCGTGGGTGTCTAGTCCAGCAGTGCGAAAAGCCACGGGCTTGACCTAGCTGAAGAAGTGGCAGTGGTGGGCTCCAGCACTGGGGAGGAAAGGCTCAAAACAGGGTCTCTTGGGGCCCGTCGGGGGCTGCAGCAGATTCGCGCCTGAAAAACAGGTTGGGTCCAGCTCCTTCGGCTTCGAGGTCCCTGCCTCATTGCTGGGACTTTGCTCCCAAGGCCCCGGCCTCGTCTTTGGTTGTCCAGGCCACTGGGCGCAGCAGTGGGGCCTGCACTGACCGCCTCGCCCACCCTGCCCTGACCGCCTCGCCCACCCTGCCCTGCACGGCCCCTCACTCCAGCACTTCACGGACAAGCCAGCGTGGGTCCTCAGGGAAGAATCAATGTGCATAAATGTGGACGGAGCAGCACGCGGTACCCCGAGGCCTTGCAGCGTGCACATGTGCACACGTGTGAGTGTGCATGCCTGTGCATGTGCATGCCTGTGCGTGTGCACGTGTGCGAGTGCCATGCGTGCGTCCCCGCCTGGCGGCCCGGGCCCGGCGTGAGCGTGTGGGTGGGAGCGGGTGTGTATCTGCCGCTCTTTCTGCTGGAAAGGCTCGCTGCAGTGGGCGCCATGGACGAGACATGAAAGAGGGGACAATAAATAGCTTCCTACCTTGCCTGGATAATGGACGAGTTCTCCGGGTGGATTAATCCTCGCGCTGCCTTTGGGCCGTCAGTTTGGGAGTGACAGTAACAAGGCTCCCGGGGACCCTGCTAATTTGCACTCCATTCACCGGCTCGTGAAACCATCAGGGCTTCGGAAGGACTGCGCGGCGCGGGGCTCCATTCACCGGGAGCCTGATCCACTGGGAAAGGGGCCAGTGTGCACAAAGCCGGAAAGCGGGCATGGGTGAGGCTTTGTCCCTCCTCTCCCGCCCCCTTTCATGTGGCCTTGTGCTAGTTAAGCTCCTCATTTGTCCCTGCCCGGCTCAGGGCTCCGGTCACCCTCAGGGGCTGCCTTTTCAGGTGACCTTGACACCCCTCTGGCCCTGGCCTGACAGGGGGCAGGGCGGCTCTAGCGGGAGGCACTTCGGAGTTCCGGGAGTTCAGGCCTGGAAGCGGCCGGAAGCTGGCCTGCAGTAGGGACCCCAGAGGTGGCCGGAGCCCCTCTCTCCTTATGGCCTTGTGCGTGTCCCTCCGTCCTCATGTTCTGGGCACCTCTCAGAGGTCCTGGCTGGACGTCTGCAACCCAGAGTCTTTGAAGGTGGAGTGGAGGCTCCAGCTCACCCTCCTGGCCCCATCACTGAGGTCCTCTCTGCCACCATGGATAAACTTCACACAAACTGGATGGGGAGACCCCATCCTCTGCCCCCACCAGCACCCCACCACTGCTACCTCGGCCTGGCTCTGCCTGCTCCCTCCCCACCCAAAGCTCTGCCCCCTCTCTTCAGCTCGGCCTCAGATTTTAAGTACCCACCTGGTGAGGGGTCTCTTCCCTGCTCCTGGCACAGAGGCCTGAGCCTTTCCTTTCTTGCACTGCTGGAGGCCCCTCCTCAGGTCTCCTTTAAGAGCTCGCTGGCAACAGAGCTGGACACAGGAAAGTCAGCGGAACCTTCGTGGCCACAGGACAGGCATCACCCGGGAAGGAAAGCCAAGTCGGCTTGCGCACCTGCCACACACTTCCCCGGGAGCCCAAGCTCAGGAAGGCGCGGCAAATTCCATCCTATGTGCCTGTGGCTCCTCTGTTGCCAAAAAAGGAAATGCCGCTGCCGCTGGCAGCAACAGAGACACGGATTTGGGGATCCCCAAATTAGCCAATAAACACCACCCATTCCGCGGTGAGAAGGGAAATGGAGGAGAAACCACCTTCCCAAATCTCTGTGAATTAAACATGGCACGTCCGTCAAGTCATAGAGACAACCATTTCAGCTTAATTTGCTGACATAAATCACCCTAACTCTTTTGCTGGGAAGAGGGGCATGGGTGCGGGATGGCAGGTCCTGGGCATCTTAGCTCCACTGTTGTCATTAATTATAAAATTTGGAGGACTGTAATTTTCTGCTCAGGCTTGTCACCAGCCGGCAGTCACCCCAGCTGTGCGGGTGCCGCCCCGGGTTTGCTTGTGCCCATGCTGGTTCGCCAGAGAGCCCTTTGTCGCCTCCCTGGGGGGCACAGACACCTGGAACTCACTCGTTTTCTGAGGAAGAGGAGCAGTGTGGGCATTCTGGAGGGAGGTGGCACTCTGTCCAAGCTCCTCCTGTTCTAACCCAGCGATTCCCAGAACGCCAGGAGACTCCTTCTGTCCCAGGAGGGTCTGTTCTTCCCAGGCAAGGAAGCGGGGTTTCCGGGACACCATGTCCATCTCAGGTCACCTACAAACAAGGTCAGCCAGGGCTGCAGACCAAGGACTCCCCAGGCCAAGCCAGTGCCTTCCCAGGAGGCCTTGCCACCCCCCATTAATCCTGCAATTCCAGATCATTATCAAGGTCACTCTGCTTGGCACATTAACTCAGAAGCATGCAGGTGACGGGCTGTGCCCAGTGCACCAGGGAGAGTGGCCAGGCGAGCTGCACCCAGACACATGTCCGACCTCGTGTGGCCACTGGGTCCGCCTCGGCCGGAATCTGCTGTCCTTCTCCCCCCATGGCCCCGCCCCTTGTCTGCAGGACGCAAGACGGCCCGGGAGGCACCACTTGGCCAGCAAAAAAACGTGTTTCCCTGTATTCACTAGAAAAGAGGAGAAAATAGTTAACAGAGAAAATGGCTTTCCTTTTCAGACAGGCATCTTTTCATTCCATTCTCCTACTGGACGTAAACCGGAAACTTCTAGATCTGAGGAGGGTCTGATACGCTGAGCAACTTCCAACCCTACCTCCCTCTTTCTGTGCAAAAATAATGCCTTTCTCAGTTCAAACGCTTCGAGGCAACCCAGGGCAATGGTGGCGTTTAAGAGCCGATGTCCACCCGATAGACCCATCTGGCTTGCAGGCCTCAGAACTCTAAGCCCTGCCCCGGCACAGGGGCTCACACCTGCAATCCCAGCACTTTGGGAGGCCGAGGCAGGTAGATCACCTGAGGTCAGGAGTTCAAGACCAGCCTGGCCAATGTGTCAAAACCCTGTATCTACCAAAAATACAAAAGTTAGCCGGGTGTGGGGGCACACACCTGTAGTCCCAGCTACTCGGGAGGCTGAGGTGGAGAAATGCTTGAGGCCAGGAAACGGAGGCTGCAGTGAGCGGAGATCGCAACGCTGCACTCCAACCTGGGCGACAGAGGGAGACTCTGTCTCAAAAAAAATAAATAAGAACTCCAAGGTTTGGCAGACATGGGCACAGTTGCATCCTGCAGGGTACAGGAGAGCTTCAGCTAAGTTGGTATCATTCTCAGAGACAGATTCTTCTTCTTCTAAGTACCGTGTCAGGCCCCTGTTGGGTGCCTGGCCCTGTGCTAACATTTTCCACATCAGACAAGAGATACCAACAGATGGGGAGATGGTTACAATGACCTTGACCTTGACCTTGACCACTGGGGAGCTGTGGCCACAGGATGCTTCTGTGGTGAACACAGACCCTTTGGCGGGGCAGGGCCTGAGACCCTGGCGTGATAACCTGGAGATCGTCCCCCAAACTTTCTTTCCAGGGCCCCCAATCTTGGAGGTCAACTGCCACAGACCTGAGGCCGGAGGGCCTGAGTGTGGGGATTGCGTTTTCGGCTGACCAAGAGAGGCCTGAGCGTGGGGATCACGTTTTCAGCTGACCAAGGGGGGCCTGCATGTGGGAATCGCGTGGTCAGCTGACCAAGGGGGGCCTACGTGTGGGGATTGCGTGGTCGGCTGACCAAGGTATCAGTTCCACCAATGGGACCATATCTCAACACCATCCAAGGCACCATCCTGTCCACTTCCTCATTGCCGCCGTTGGTCCTGGCGGTCAGTGTTGGGCTCCTGGATAGCCTGGGTTGAAGATTCAATCAGAACCGGAAGGTCATCCCCAAGAATTTCATTCCTACCGCTAAGGAATCAGTCATCCAGTGAACGGGATGGGATGGCATAGAACAGAATGGAACCCGACCTCAATGTGGGTGATCAATGGGCAGGTGCCACTGGGACCATGCCAGACAAGCATCCACATCCTGGAAGTGTGGCCAGGCTCCGGGCACAGGAAGGCTCGCCGGGTCCGGGAGAACAGGGCCTCCAGGTGGGTCATGGTGGAGACTGCGAGAGTGGTTTGTGTGGGGTGGAGGTGGGCTGTGTGGGAAGGAAGGTGGGGGGACCTGCCAAACCCCCGCCCCCACTGTGGCTCACCCCCCCACTCCACCGAGCAGACCCACCCGGACCCCCACCCCGGGGCCCTGTCCTCCGGGGACCTGTCGAGTCAGCGCTCCTCTGCACGGCGGCTTCGGACCACTGTTCCCTGGCCCTTTCCTCCTGGGCGTGGAGGGACGGCCATGGCCTTCCCCTGCCAGCCCCTGCCCTCCTCCTCGGGTGCCCCCACGTCCTCTGGTTTCCCCTCAGCTCTCACAAATTCTGCCCGTGTCCGCACCCTCATTAATCAATGTCAAGGCGCGGCGTCGGCAACAAGGAGCGCATTCTTCCCGGCCCCTCAGCCTCACACATCCCATTGTTCCCGGGGCCGATTCAGATGGCAAGAAAACGGCCTATGCAGCACATAAAAGAGATGAGACAAAAATGAAAAGAATCGAGGGAGAGAAAGAGGAGGCATTTTCCCCCGAAACACTCGAATAAATACTCGGCAATGATAATTTAAATTATTCATACATTTATGAAAACATCCATTGAAAAGCGGAGTGTATGATGTTCTTTGTCTCTGTCTCTGTCTCTTGTTTGGGATTAATCTTTACTGTAATTCGGGCCGGCCGTGGCCCCCTGACAAAGGCCACACTCTCTTTCCATGGGAAAAATGTTTCCACATATCCCAGCGAGGAGCTGGGGAGAGATTTGTGCTGACAAGGCAGTGTCCGGGCCCTGGAGACACTGAGTGAGCCGTGTTCACCGAGTGTCCAGCCCACAGAAAGCACAGTGGCTGTCAGTCACTCCGGCGACATCCGTGCCACAGGGCTGGGAAGCCGGAGGGGCCTCCACAGGGAGAAGGAGTACCACAGAGCATGCGTGGTTCCACACCCTCTGGAACCCACCAGGGAAGGAGAATCCAAGGCCCCCCCCACAAGACAGCCTGCCCCGGGGAGACATGCTCAGACACGCCCCGTCCCAGGCCTGGTGGGTGGGTGGGTGGGGTTCAGAGGGTCCCTGGTCGCTGCGCCCTGCTGAACTAGGCCTAGTTGTCACATTGCTGCTGGGCACACTCCATGACCTATCGGTGGGCGTTCCAGAGTCTCCCCAAACCTGGGCGGCATCAGGAGCCACGCTGTCTGTGTGCTTTGGATGGCCTCATGAAATCAGAGAGTCTAAGCCTGTGCCTGAGGCCGGAGATGCTGAAACCATTCTTGATATTGCAAAGGGCTGTGTGGGGCCGTGGCCATCAGTACAGAATTGGAGGGGACAGCTTCCTTGTGGCCAGTCCTCCGTGACCGCTGTAGAGATAGGGTGTCCACTGTCCACACCTCCGTCTTCTGCAGCCTCCCAGGCCCCTGGTCCTTCCCTGAGCCACCACTATGTCTGACAGCCCGAAGCCACCCCCTGGGATCCCGGGCAGTCCCTCTGTGAGTTAAACTCTCAGCCTAGCACCGTTCCTTGTCAGGATGTGCAGGGGAATCAGAACCTGCTGTGCGGCTAGGAATGCCCTTTCTGTGTGGCGTTTTCCTCCAGGGCTCTGTGACCAAAGCTGGTTCCCAAACAGGATAAAAGGCCCCAGGTGGCCTTCTCCCCATGCACCTTTCACCGGGAAGCCGGCACTCGGCCGTTTGTGAGTTGATCGGCAGTGATTTCTTTTCCCTGGAAGCGACCCACCATCCCTTCCTGGGCGGCTGGCAGCCAGCTCCTCTGCCTGGGTTAGCGCTGGGGATGGGCGGCCACAGCAGTGGGCGTGGGGCGGCCTGGAGGCTCTCAGTTCAGAGGACGGTGTGGCAGCTCCTGGGCTGCCCCCAGCTCATCCCAGCTTATTTGGTCTGGAATGGGGACGAGGGATCCCGTGGCAGCAGCCCTCCCAGTTGGATTTATGGCTTCTCTGGTTTGGGCCACGTGAGAACCCAAAAGGAAAACTGCTCCTTTCTCCTGCCCCTCGTTCCAGATGAAAGTGGATCTCAAGAGTGCCTGGATGCACAGGCCGCTATGGCCTGAGTCTAGGACGAGGGCAAGGGGTTCTCCAGGCCATGGTGGCTGAGTCTCCGAAGCAGAGCTTCCACCCGCGGCCCTGCTCTTCCCGGCACCAGGTCCCCGTGCCGTGCATCCTGGTGGACCTTTTTTCCAACACAGGAGAGCTCTTGAGACACAGCCCGGTTTTCCTTGAGGCCCTGCGAGCTTCATTTTGGGCTGGTTGGGATGAGTACTCTTCCGCCTAGAAGTATTCGGGATGCCGCCTGTGCGAGACCTCGCTCACTCCCCACTCTGCCCCCCACACGGGGTGTTGGGGTGCCCCCTTGGCCTGCTGCCACCGTCCTCCTGCCCCTCTCGCCCGCCCTCCCTCCTTCGTCGCTGATGTTGGGGTCTGGGAAGGTAGCCAAATACAGGAGGACACCAGAGCGATAAATCACCCCCCATCCAACATCTGCAGGCCCCGGGGCGAGCCCCTCGCTGCCTCCCCCATCCCATCCCTCACCACAAAACACTATTGTCGTGGCCTGAAGAAGAGTCCTTGCACTTGCAAAGGCCCTCTGCAGCCTGGCGTGACGGCCGGGGGAGGTGCCTGGCTCTCAGCGGGGAGCCCCAGTGCTCTTTCTTCCTCTCTGGTTCGTACTTTCCCTCTCTCATGGGGGTCCCCCAAAGCCTTTCATTCCGGCTTCATATTCACATAAAGACATCAAGAAAAAAACCCAGCAGTAAGAATTATTAGGCATGGCTGTCAAATGCTTTATTGGAGAAGAGGGGGCACAGTAACCCGTTAGGTGCTGGCCAGCAGCCTCGGCTTCCGCTGAGACCCCTCGCATCCCCAGGGGGCAGCCGGGGCCACCTCGGTGCTCAGGAACAGGCTATCGCACACCTGGGCACACCCACCCACTCCAACGCACATGTAGGCACAGGTGGGCACAGATGGGGCCCGTCCCGTCGCCAGGTTCTGAAATGCTGCCCCCAATCTCAAGGCCCTTCCCTGGCAAGGGATGTTCTCTGCTTCCTTCTGGCTCTTTCTTTCTTTGTTCCAATTAGCAGAAGATGCTTCCTCCGCTTCTCCACCCTGGCAGGTGCCTCTGCCACCTTCTACCCGTGAGCTGGGGTCTCCTCTACTCTTGGCGGTGAGGGGTGGCTGAAACCAGGTGTCCCCTGGAGGCCAGGCGTTGGGAACTACCTCCCCCAGGTGCACTCTCAGGGGACAAGGTGGACAACCCCAAACACGCTCGCTCAGAAATCCCCGAACCCAGCTGGCCTTTCTGGAGATGTGTTCTCCGTCTTCCCTGCAAAGCGCTTTCTCACAGCTAACCCTAGAGTTTCGCCACCTGCCAATCCCAGTGGCCTTCCGAAAGTGCACAGCCTGGGGCCCAGCTCTCCCGGAGGAGGGGTCCTCGAGTCCAGTGCCGAGCCGAGCGGGGAGCTGCAGGGGAGGGGCGTGTTCTGCGAGTATGGTGGCGAGGAGGGCCTCTAGGATTTGTGGTGAGGGGCACCCCAGGGTGGGCAGTACCTCGGCATGCATTTTCCACCCAGCCCCACGGTGCACAGAAACCGAAAACCGCATGCCGGCAAACGGCTCCCTCGGCAAACATTTTTATTTCCAATTAGCAAAAGAAAAATTGCTAATTTGCTGCAGTTGGACCAGGCTGACGTCTCAATCTGTGGAGTGTCAGCGCAGTGAAAGAAAATGTTTCACACTGTGTCGGCGAGAGCAAGCAGCTCTAAAGAGGGTCAGGGCAGCGGGCCCAGAAACCAGATTGACTGGCCACACTGCACAATTACTCACACAAGACACACATTGTCTGCGGTGCCAGCTCCCGGAGGACCTGCCTTCTCATTCTTTCCCCTTGGAGCTGGGGCGGGGGAAGGGGTCCAGCGTGGGAGGAGAGGGCAGGGGGCTGGCAGGCCCTCAGTAGGGCAGGATCATCTTTGGGAACAGAGAGAGTCAGAAGCCGGGTTAATAATTACCCGGGTCTGTCTGCAGTGCTGGGGAACAGGACGATAACATTCTCCCCGGTCCCAGCCACAGCTCTGCGCCGGGGAGATTCTGGGCAGATAATGTCTCGCCGGAGAGGGCTGAGTGTGGCGGGAGCGGCCATCTCTCACGCTGCGTTTCAAGACTCCGTAGCAGCCTGTCTGCCCTGCTTCTTCGACTTCGGGAGAAACCCCTCCACGCCTCCCGGGCCCCATCCTCCCACCCTGGTGAGCCGGAGGAGGGTATCTCAGCAAAGCCAGCTCTGCTCGGGCGTGAGGTTCCCCGGGTCCACGGAGCGAGCTCAGACTCCCGACCCAGGCCGGTGGAGTCTCCCTGGGGAGATGGCAAGGCCGCGGTGCTGGCCACAGATGTTTGGCGCTGAAGTAATAATGAGCCTCTCCTGAAAACCATTGACCACGTAACCTCAGACCGTCAAAGCCCCCGGGTGGGCTCTCAGAGCCTCTGAACGGCTGTGCCTGCAGCTCCAGACATGACCCTCATTTTGAACAGACACGCGTTTCGTGCCCACACAAGCTGGGATGAAAGCACCGTGTTCTCACTGTGCCCACGCCGTCTTTCCGTCTGCAGTGCCTTCCTCCACGCGTCTCCAGCTCCGCAGCCCGCCCAGCCTCCCAGCCAATGCGCACGGAACCCGTCCCCAACACGGTAGAGCCACATCACTGGCCTCGTAGTGGCCGGCCAGGGCAGCCCCAGGTCCTGTGATCTGCCCTGGCTCAGATGCATGCCCAGGGCAGATCCAGGAGATCGCCGCCACCCTCCCCGTGTCTGCCACCTTCCACAGCTCGGTGGGCCTGGGGCCTGGTCATGCAGGGCCGGGACAGGCTGGGCCAACCCTGGGTGGGCAGGGCCGAGAAAGCTAAGACCTGCCCACAGATGCAGGCCCAGGCCCCAGGAGCACCCGGCTCACCTGGCCTCGAGTCCTGCCATCCTCCCCAAGCCGCCGTGGCTCTCCTTGGCCTGAAAGGGAAGGGAAGGCTGACTTAGGGGACGGTCCAGAGGAGCCCTGCCTTGAAAGGAGACCACTCGGTCCCTCTCCCCCTCCTGGTAGTTGCTGGCTGTCATTGGGAGAAGCTCCCTGACACCCATGACAGGTGTGCAGGGGCCTGGCACACAGATCCCGAAGAGGAAGGGAGCCCGGGGTGCAGGATTCATGCAAGCTGCTCAGCACCTTGGAGGAGGCTGCTCCAGTCTGCATGGGGAAGCTCCTTGCCTTGGTCTCTCTGAGATGAGCCGCCCGGGAGGAAAGGGCCAGCCTGACCCCGCCTTGGGAGAGAGTGCAGCACCGCAGCAGAGCCGGCCTCTTCCAGCCCTTTGACGTGCAGTGATTTCAGAATCCACCCCATCAGGCCGCTTGATGCTCAGACTCTGGACAGGGAGACCCTGTCTGGGGAGCAGCAAGAGTCACGTTTACAACCCAGCGGTCAGGGAGGTGGAGAGGGGCATGGGCTGGCGGTGGCTGGGCCCTGGCGTTCCAGCTGGCCATGCCGACACCGGCTTAGCCCCACCAGATGCAACTCAGGCTCAGCATGCGGGCGCTGGCGAAGACGGGCTGTACCCCACAGCGTCTGCCTCACTCTGCTCTTCAGGGAAGCAGTCTCTAGACGGAGGGCGGAAGACTGGACTCTGGCCTTCCTGGTCCAGTGCTCAGTGGCCTGCTGTGTGGCCTTAGAGTCACGAGCCCCTCTGGACCTCTGGTTCGGTGTAACAGAGACAATCAAACTGGATCGTGTATGTGGGATTTCTTTCCAGAAGATGCAAGAGCTGCTTGGATGTGCTACATTTGCATCCGGCATCCCTGGGGAGACCCTTTGTCCTGCCGGCACCCACTTCACAACCACTGTCTGTTCCTTAGTCAAAATACACCCTTGCCGGTCGGGCCGTCAGTCACAGAGAAGTCTGGCTTCCGATGAGCACTGCCTATGCCTTTCCCGGGGAGCAGAGGCAGGGCGGCCTCTTGAATTTCCCTCTTCTCTCTGGCCCTTTCCTGCTGGCCCTGGACTGTACTGAGCATGTAGACACATATGTATGTCCCCATGGACATGCACAGATACACGTGTGCAAACAGACAGGAACATGCATGCATGTCTACGCACATGTGCACGCAAACACAGGTCATGCATGCAAAACACGTGCACGTCGGTGTGCGTGCCCACACACACACATACAATTTCCTCATGGAGAATTCACTCCCACCTTGAGGCCCAGAACCTGAGAGCCACCCTCAGGGTTGGCCTGGTGTAGAGGAATCTGTGCAAGGAAAGCCACAAATGTAGATGGTGACACAGTAAACTTCACGAAGCTGTCTTGCGTCTGCTGCCCAGACTCTGGAGGGCGTCCACTCTCCCCCAGATTTCTGCAGCCTGTGCTGGCAGGAAGTGAGGTGAGGGAGCCCCAAGGGGAAGGAGGGGCTGTTCCAGGTGCATCTGCAGGGCCAGCCTCTGCCCCAGGTGCTGTGACCTTGAGCTCAGGTTCCACCCCCTGACAAAACAAATAACCAGCCAGAGGGCTGCCCACGTGGGTTCCCCACCACCCACCCTGCCCAGCATCCCCCGGTGAAGAGCTGGTGACAACAGACGTACTTCCCCCCAGGAGGGAGCGGGCCCCCAGCTGCTGGCCCTGTGTTTTCCAGCCTTCTGCGGCTCCAGCGGGCCTGGGTGCTGGGGCCTCCTCTTTTTCTCTAGGGAGGGTCTCTCCCTCCCTCTACCAGAGGGGTGGGGGCTCGAACACCCATCATCAACTAACCCTGCCTTTCTTCCCTCCAGGAAGCCTCTTGTTCGCCTGTGGTTGCCCTCAGGAGGTTGAGCCTGCGGGGCCCCTGCCACCCAGTGGTGCTGGTGTGTTTCACGCCCTGCTACCACGCAGGGGAGGGCCTGCACCCCATCCTAGGGCACCTGGGCCCAGCCCATACACCAGCATGAGACTCTGGGGCAGACCGGGCATGGGTGCTCTGCAGGGCCCCTGAGTGTCTGCAGTGCACAGTGGGGTGAGGACCAGCTCCCATTCCCAGCGCTGAAGCTGGTGCAGGCTCCTTCGGGGTCTTCCCACAACATCCACCTGTGAGTCCTAGGCTTGGGGTTTCTGAAGCCCAAAGCGAGGGCACTTTGCATCCAAAGGGGCCAGGACAAAGTGTGCAGTTTGCCCTCGAGGCCGGGGAGAGCTCTCGGGGGGCCAAGACCAGCTTGAGGGGCGTTTCGATCGGTCAAGGCATCCCCAGATCCAGAGGCTCCTGAGTGTGAGCGTGCGTGGGAGTTTGCCGACGGAAGCTCCTGTTCGTACTTCCACCTGTGGAATGGTCAGGGAGGCCCTGCCTCCTGTGCTGCGGCCAGAATCAAGGCTTCTTTTTTGTTTTTGAGATGGAGTCTTGCTCAGTCACCGGACTTGAGTGCAGTGGCGTGATCTCAGCTCACTGCAACCTCCGAAAATCAAGGCTTCTTTCTGCAGTTTGGGAATTATCAAATGAACACACCCTGGGCCAGTTTTAACCAGGGTGCGGTTCCTAATGGTGTTGATTACCCGGTTGCTATCGATTTTTGTAGGGAGCAAACGTTTCTGGAGTTTACCGTGCTGCCTGTTATGTGGCTGATAGAAGCTGCTGATGAGCCGAAGTTCATCTTTTGTCTGGAATGTTCCTGGGCTCAGGCGTCTTCCCCAGCTCAGGAGGGTCATGCCTCACACAGGTGTGCTGACCCACACTCACCCCCCAATGCAGACATCTTTCTCTTAACTATGGCAAGAAGGAGAAAGACGGCCCGTCCAAGTAGGTAACGGCGAGCCTAGAATAACATTGCATGGATTTTTTTTTTTTTCTTGAGCTCAGACTAAACTCATCTGAAGCCTGCTTCACCTCTCAGGGCTGCCGGGGAAAGCACCGTCAATTAGAGTACTGGGTCTGCATACTGATATCAACCCTAGAAACAAACTTGTCGGTAAATCACAGACCAGGTGCAAGAGGTCACGCGATACCAGGGCGGGGAGCAGCCCCCGGGATGGAGCGGGTCGACGGAACGGGGAGCCGGAACCGGGAGTAACCAGAGCGGGGCCGGCACGGGGGCGCGGCCTCCCGTCATCGCCCACCCTGTCCGTGGCCTTTTCCAACTTCAAACGCTGTGAGCGGACGAATGAGGAAGCCAGTTTCCCGCCCCCTTCTGAGGCGTCTCCTTCTTCTACAAATATTAAGATAAACGGTATCACTTTTGAAAATTTTACATATAATAGAAAATCTATGGCACCAATCAAGGGATTTCTCTTCCAGGGAAGCTATTGTGTCAGGTAAAGAGGTGGCCATACATCAGCTGGCTCTGCTCCTCAAATAGATAATCAATTTCCCTGAAAGCATCAATAACCGGAGTGGACGTTTATTGCCCCGCGGATGGTTTATCTTTGGGGCTGGGGACAGCAGAGCCCTGATGAATACCAAATCTGCCAGGGAACGCAATTAAATGCTGTGAAGATAAAGGATTTTATATAGTGCACAAAAAAGCAATCAAATTCATAATTGAACTCCATTGCATGAAATCAGCCAGAGATAAATATCGTACCCAAAAGCATATCACCCGGGTCCTGAGTGCTGGGTCAGGTCACCGTGTTGAAGGTGTCCTGGTGGTTTCTCCGTCCAGAGGTCCCGGCATGCCTCTCTCCCTGGGGCACCAGCTTGCAAGTGCCACGGTCTCTCCCTGCCCCTTCCACACGTGCTCAGGGCTGTGGCCGCTGCTTCCTTCTTTCTTTCCTTAGAGAAGAGAAACGTGCTCCTGTCTGACTTGCCTTAAACCAGGGGTAGACCTGTGTTCTCCTCCAGCCTCCTGCATGAGACGGTCCCAAGGGGACGATGAGGTGGAGGAATCAGGGGCTGGATAGAAGACACTGTGGGCTCCACAGGATGAGAGGGGGACCCCCTACTGCGAAGCCAGGTGGGAGGATGCCCCTCCGGTGCCACCCTGGTCCCGAGGTGACCCTGAGCTGCTCCAGCAAGAGCTCTGAGAAAGACTGTGCAGTCTCATCTCTGGGGATTTTGGTCTCCAGAGAAGTTGCTCCTTCCTGGTGGGTGCAGCGTCTCAGGGACTCTGGCGGGGCCACGGGGACAGACTCGGTGCTTGGGTCAGAGACAAAGAACAAAATGAGGCTGAGGGTGTCATCTTCCCATTCACTGTGCTCCTCCTGGGGTTGGGGGGTGAGGGCATCTTCCTGTTCATTGAGCTCCTCCTGGGTAGGGTGAGGGGCATCTTCCCATTGATTCTGCTGCTCCTGGGTGGGGTGAGGGCACCTTTGGTTATGGTTCAGGTCTGTTTGGACTTCATGAACTTGATTTTCAAAAGAACCTTGAAAATGTTAAGAGTTTAAGGTCATATATGCTTGGCAAAATATGGCTTTTAGCTTGGAAGGAAAAAGAAGCATAGAGGGCATTTTGGACACAGAATAGCTCTTTAAAACAGCATTTTGATGAGTTAAGTATAAATAAATCAGAAACACACGGATCTCATTTCCTTTAAAATACCCGCGGGCTCAAACACTAGCGGGAAAAGTGCCTGGCAAACGGCGGTTTGGGATTTTGACAAACCCAAATATTTTGAAGAGGTTTCTGAAATGTTTGCACCCAGGTCTCCTTGCTGCCCTACCTTTCGTGAGTGCCCGTGCATGCCGCCCCCGTCGGCCTCTGAGGGGCAGGTCCAGCCAGTGCGGCTCATAGGTACCGCTGTGTCCTGAGTGCAGGATTTCCACAGCCTGACCTTATGATGTGGGGCTTGCCTGTATGTGCATGTGTGTACATATGTGTGCGTGCATGCATGTGTGTGCTTGTGTGTGTGCACATGTGTGTGTGCATGTCTGTGCCTGTGTGTGCCTTATGTGTATGTGTGTGTGCGTGTGTGTGCATGTCTGTTCGTGCATGTGCACGTGTGCATGTGTGTGGTGTGTGTGTATGTGCATGCATGTGTTCATGTCTGTGTGTTCGTGTGTGCACGTATGTGTGATGTGTCCATTGTGGTGTGTGCATGTTTGGTGTGTGTGCGTCCATGTGTGTACATGTGTGCACACGTGTGTGGTGTATGTGTGTGCATGTGTGTGTGCACATGTGTGAGTGTGTGCATGTGTGGTGTGCATGCGTGTCATACATGTGTGCATGAACATGTGCAGTGTGTATGCATGTGTGCGTGTGTGCGTGCATATGTATGTGGTGTGTGTGCATGTATGTGTGGGTGCGTGTGAGTGCATGTATGTGAGTGTACGTGCATGTGTGTCATATGTGTGTATGTGTGTGGTGTGTTGTGTGTGTGCGTGCATGTATGTGTGCATGTGTGCAGTGTGTTCTTGTATCTGTGTGGTGTGTGTGCATGTATGTGTGCATGTATCTGTAGTGTGTGCATGCGTGTGTGTATGCGTGCGTGTGGGGGGTGTGTGTGTGGTGTATGTGCGTGTATGTGTGTGTGCGTGCATGCAGAGGGAAGGAAACACAAGGAAGATCAGAAACGGATGAGGCTTTGGGACTTCAAGAATTCTAACTTTATTTTGGCGTAGAATGAAAAAAGAAACACATGAGAATCCTACTTGAAGGAGTTGAAATCAGGCCCTAAAACAAGCACTGGAATGAAGTCAGTGGTGTCTGCTCCCAGCCCAAACATCTGGGCTCCAAGTGGGCACTTGGCCCCACCTCCAGAAGTGCCAGTTCACAGGGCACAGCTCCCGGGGACCAAGCCACGGGGGCAGCCAGATGTGTGGGCACCGCACAGGCAGAGCAGGGGACCAGGACCATGCGGGCCGTCTTCTTTACCTCTGCAGGAACACATCGGATTGGGTGAGGGTGATTCTCCTGCACTCGTGCCTCAGCCTTAGTGGGCGCAGATCATTGTGGTGGCCACGTTTAGGACAGGACCAGAGCCTTGGCCTCCACCTGGCCCAGCAGGCAGGCAGCCCTCCCGGGACCCTGGGTTGAAACACCAGCTTCCTCCTCCAGGTAGCTCAGGTGCCAGCAGGTAAGGCTGGGAGCAGCTACCCGTGAAGCCAACCCACTTCCTTCCTGTTCAGAGCAAAACTTGCCGAGGAGCATGGGGGGAGGGGGTGGGGAGTGCTCAGATTCATGGGGCCTGCTCGCATTTATACAAACTAATAAAATGTGGGGGCATCCGAGGGCAACACCAGAGCACAGAGGGACGTTAGTATGCTGTGGCTGGGTCACTCAGGCAGGACCTGAGTACTGCTTCTCATTTGTCCTGTATCCGGGTGTGCAGTGAGCCCACGCCCGGCACCCCGGATCCCTCCGCAGCTGCCCCCTTATCTAGAGCATCTGGCCCCATCCCGGCCGTCTCTGCTCGCTCAGAGACGTAAACAGAAATGCCGTTTGGCAAAGGCGGCCCTGAAACATCTTTCCCTGAAATGTTCCTTTTGGCATCTGATTAGGAAAAAAAACCTTGCAATTAATACTCAGAGTTGGATTGTGAGATTTTCTGCAGAATTACGCTTGGAGCATTTAACAACAAGGCTCCTCATTGCCCAGCCTCTGCATTTATAATAAAAATAAATATTTCCCCTTCCTGACGTTGAAGGCCATGCCAGCTGCAGAGAGGAGCTGGGATGCAAGAGGGAGCGATTGGATTCACTTACACGCCACAGACGTAAACCCCTGCACGCCTTCTCGGGCCCGGGTCCCCTCGCGGGACCCCGGGGAACGAGCACGCCGTCGGCTAATCTCCGACCACTTCTTCTAATTGTACAGTGCTCCGAGGTAATCAACATCCAGTGCCCGCTCTCTTTAAGACGGAGGCAGAACAAAGCTTCAAATTACTAATTACACAAATACAGTGTCTTTTGCTAATTGGATTGGTTAATGTTAGTTAATAAAGCACTTTAAGGATAGGCAATGTGGAATGAAAGAGGCAATTCATACGTTTAATAATAGGCTAATAACTGTCAGCAGTGAATAATCAGCCGCTGTCACGTGCAAAGAACAGCCACACGCTTTCCAGCTCTTTGGGCGTCTGTTACAAATTAATGCCTTCGCAGGAGCCAGCCTGAGCTCCGAGCCCCTCGTCCCCAGGCTGCTGGAGCTCCAACCTTGCCTTCCCGCCCGCCCGGCGAGGGCCTGCGACCCACAGACCGCAGCCCCGGTGGCCGTTCGGAGAGTTTATCCTCTAAAGAAAAATGAAGTCCTGTTATTTCTATTATTTATGAAAGAGCCTTTGGCTCAGCGATTAGGGACGGGACCAGAGGCCTGTATCCTTGTCCCGAGGCCAGAGGCTTCGCTGTTTTACTCAGTGACCCCGGGCAAGCTCCTTGACCTCCACCGGCCTCCGTCAACTCAGCTGGAAAATTGGGTAAAAAGATTGTGGTCTCTCGGGCGTGGAGCTGCAGAGTGCAGGCGCGCAAAGCTGGCGGGGCCGTGATAGTCCAGCGTGGGGCCGCAGCTGCGGCCGGGCTCTGCCGTGCACGCTGACGGCCAGTGCCAAAGGGAAATCACGACCCGTGGGCCCCAAACCAGCCCCCAGGACCTGAGACATACGGCCCGGCTCTGGGACCTGGTTTGGTAAAATGCAAAGACCCAAATCCCCAGCCGACTGCCCAGACTCCCCATCTCTGCGCCAGCCTAACCCTTTAGATCCTGTGAAGATATCGGAAGAACAGAGGTGGCCGTGAAAAGCTTCTTACAGCAGGTGGCTGGATCTCCCGAGCAGGACCTGGGCAAGAGCTGCTGCGGGGACAGGGGTTTGGAGCTGACGTTCTCTGTCTCTCTGTCTCTGTCTCTGTCTCTCTCTCTCTCTCTCTCTCTCTCTCTCTCTCTCTCTCTCTCTCTCTATCATGACAAGCACCAGTACCATGACCCACACCTGAGCGGGTTGAGTTCGCTCTTCCTCCAAGTCTCCGTCTCGAGCCGTGGGCTCTTTGCAGTATCCCAAGCTTCACAGTCACATCCAAGTGAATGTTTTTCTGCTCGGGGAACGTGAGATCTTTACAACGAAACAGAAGTGCTAGTGGCGAGGCTGTCCCTGCCAGCTGGCAGCACTCATGGGCGTGCGGGGGTCTCCCTCCTCTGAAGACAGTCCCCGGGGGGATGTGTCCCATCCGTGCCCCTCTGGGATAGAAGCCTGGAAAAGCACAAAGCATTTTCCAGGAAAGAGAAGCGAACCAAGGACGGGATGCGCCGGTGTTTGCTGGCGATGAACGAAACGCCTTGAGTGTGGGCCAAGAATGGACGAGGACCTCACTGTTTGCTGCTTGAACTTGCACAGGTGAATCTGCTAACCCCAGGCAGCCCCAGCCCGAGAAAATTCTGTTTGTTAAGTACAGGAATGTACCAGAATTAAGTACTGTAGGCTACACACAGCTAACAGAAAGGGACATCAAGAGAAAGTAGTGTCTGTGCACCCCTCTGAGTACGCTGTTCATCTCCTATGGCCCAAAGGGAGCTCTGGGCCAGCCCCAGGGAGCGAGGCCTCTGTGCCAGGCTCGGAGGAGTCCAAGGGGGCAGAATGTTGAACAGGGCTGTGTCGTCTCCCTGCCCCGTCCCCACTGCTTGGACGACGTTGCAGCTAGCCCCAGCTGCGGAAGGCAGGGCTTCGACACACACACACCATCCCCCATGAGCTGGGGACTCCTTGCCAGGGTCCATCCCTCCAGAAATTAAGTACCGCCTCGTTCTCCATGGGAGAACCTCTGCCGACCCTCTGCCCACGCACCTGCACTGCCCACCCAGCTCTCCAGGCCTCCTGCCGTCGGGGTCTCCTTCCTCTCCCTCCATCTCTGTCTCTCTGCACAGGACACGCTGAGCCATCACTGCCACGCGCAGCGCTTTCCCACACCCTTGCCGGGTTCGCAGCCGGCACCTCACCCCTCTTTTCAGTCTTTGGGGAGAGCAGATAAATCATGCTGCAGAACAGCTCTCCTGGCTCTAAGAATAAAGTTCGAGTAACTGTGCCTGAGACTATTTCTGTAGCTCTTCAAGATGAGCCTTCCTAGGTCAATGTTCTGTGGGCAGGGAGGTGCCCATTTCTAAAGCCACTTGGGCAGAGCACCTCCCAAGGGCACCATGTGCACAACCCTTCCGCATCCACGGAGAGGGCTGGCCAGTGAGGAGCCTGTGGTCGTGGCGAGAGGAAGTCGCCTCTTCGCTGCCAACTGGTGGAGATTCCCCCAAGGCCATCGTTACCCACACACGGGCTGGGCGGACAGGTTTCCCTGGGAGCACTGATTACCCACAGGCCAGCCCAGAAGCAGTCAGGGAGGACTGTGCGATCCGGCAAGAGGTGTCCACACCTGCCGGTGCCCGGGGGCCCCTCCTGGCCCCCTGGATGGCTTGGGAAGCACATTTACCCTGTTGCTCTCCCATCTCTCTCCTGCACTAATAAGGGTCATTTTTCTCAGTCCATCCTGCAGACAGATGGTGACCTTGTCATGTTTGTTGACAGCCACACGGTACAGCTGAGCATCAGTCGCCACCTCCCACCATCCCTGTCAGGGCTTCTGAGCCTCGGGATGTGCTTTCCAAGCTTCGCAGGCAGGAAGGCAGAGCTGCGTCGGGATCCAGGCGCAGCCAGCCACGCACAGCCCGTGAGCCTGGCCGCTGAACCCGCTGTCCACACTCACCTCCTGCAGCTGGAGACAAACCAGGGCACCCGTAAGGGCCTCTTTCTTCTTCTTTCAGGGCTAAAGAGAGAAAGGAGGCCAGCAGGTGCGTGCATTCTTCTGAGGCTCACGGGCAGCGGGCAGGAGCAGCCCCCAGGAGAGCCCCGGCCCAGGCTCTGTGCTCAGGCGCAGGTGGGAGGGAGAGGGGTTTCGTCTTTTCCTTAGAGCAGGGTCTCTGCCCTCGTTACATTTACTTGCTGGAAAGCAATGAAAGATGGTGTAAAATCACACTGCTGCCCTGTGCAGGTCTCAGGACCCAGAGCAGCTGCCTGGCGTGCATTTAGCTGCATGAACACTCCGTGCGCTTCAGATGCATCACTGTGGCCCAAGGAGGAACGCGCGTCCCCCGCAGCCGTCTGGGGTCCCTGTGAGATGAAATCACTAGAGGGTGATTTTGGGCCCCCAGTGTGCTGTCTAGTTGAGGCCCTCCAGAGAGACAGACTGGCCTCCACCGCCCACCACTGCTCCATCCCTGACCGGACCAAGGGCCCCCCACAAGGCCGGGTAAGGCTGCCAACCAGATGACCATTCTAGATTCCTGGTGTTGCCAGGCCTCACTAGGACTCTATACCCAGCCTCCTGGGAGGAGCCCTTGGGGTGGGCATGGAGTGAGAGGTCGTTGCCCTCCGAAGCCACCCAGGCGAGAAGCTTGGTCAGCACCGGACTCACGGCCACCAGACCTGCCCCAGGGAAGAGACCCCTCCCCATCCCAGAGGAGGCCGAGCGTCCAGGGAAGTTGTGGGGACGGAATAGTCATGCTGAGAGTTTGACGATTTCCCTTGTGGCAATTTTGCATGCTTCTCCTTGCTGGAAAACAAACAGGAAGAAAAGAAGAAAAACAGAAGGGAACAGAGCCGTGTCGGGCTGCTTCCAGTCTCACACCGTCTTTCCCGTAGGAGGCTCAGCTGAGAAGGCAGCTCTGGAGGGAACCAGTAGGGGCGAGGCGGGACAGCTGGCCCAGGATCGGGTGTTCCCAGCAACCTGCCTGCCTGTCTCGCCGGCTGTGCACTTTCCTTCCCCGTACCCGCCTGGTGGGACCACACTGCAGCCTCGGGCACTGCAAGGCTTTCCAAGTGACAACCTTGTGCCTTGTGGTCTTTCTCTGCTTGGAGTTTGGCCGTTTGGTGTGGGGAGCAGGTGTGAGCAAAGGGAGGCAGGGACAGACCAGCCGCCTCTGCTCCTGGGAGCCTCCCATTCCTGGAGAGAGGTTCTTAGTTGGCAGCTGGACCGGCACCCGCAGACATGAGTGCCCTCTTACCTCCGGCCTCCTTGGAGCTGTGTGTAGCTGCCATGGGCCGGGGTCAATGTGCCTCCCGTGTAAAAAGCCAGATCGTGTATGATTGAGGCTTCTGTGTCCCGTGTGACCTCCATCCCATGCATGTCTTTGTTTACAACACTTTGGTTAATCGTTACAAGACGCTTTCAGTTCATGAGGCATGGCAGTCTTGAAAACGGGTAGTTACGTCTTGGGTGCGATCATTGCCTGTGTGTTCATGCTGCAAACTAAGGGCGCGATTGGCCAGTCCGTGTTGCCATTTACATCGTCTCCATCGTCATGGACGGCGGTCAAGGACGCCTCCCGAGGCATTTGCCTCCCTCTTCATAGACGAGGGCCTTGAGACTGCTCAAGCCAGGGTATTCAGGGGCTGAGAAGTGTTTCTGGGACTCAGAATGGGAAGCGCTGGCTGGGAGCCCAGGATTCTTTGTCCAGTTCCTGTAGCCCTTCCCAGCTCTCTGAAAGGCAGCAGAAGGAAGGAAGGTTGGAGGAACATTCCATGTTGGTCAGGAAGCCCCTGAAGGCATCCTCCAGGGCAGGCAGCCTTGGCCTTAGGTCTGCCCACGTCTCAGCCAGGCTGGACAGTCCTGTGAATTCTCTGAGTGGCACCTTCGGTGTGCTTGGCCTTGGACTGAGTGTGGCCTGGAAATGCAGATGTGGGACCCCAGGGAGGTTACTTGGAAATCAGGGGCAGAGTGGGAAGCCTTTCACCTGCCAAGCCTCCCTGGTCCGGCTTCTCCACTCTCCCCGCCCCAGAAGAGCAAACCTGGGCCCAGATGCATGGAAGCCGCAAGACTGTAGAGGCAACCAGGTTTTCCCAGCCGACGAGCTCGGAATTCCTCGGTGTGGCTGCTCCTGTAACTGGGCCCCGTTAGGAAAGCGTGCGGTCCTGTTTGGTGGTGCTCTGCCTCCCGCCACCCCACATATGGTGGTCTCGGATTCGCAGGCAGCTCGGCCTCTGCTGTGTTGTCCTTGCGACAGACTGGAAACATTCCTCACGGGAGAGAAAGCAAAGTCCTCACCCCCCTCTCCCTTCCCCCATCCACCTCCCCAACTTCTCCAGATGGAACCAGTTCTATGGAGGCCAGATAAGCGAATGGCTCCGATAATACCCTGTGGAGCTGCACGGCCTAAGTTCGAATCCCAGCTCTGCCACTTCCTGCCTCCGTGACATTGGACAACTTACCCAACCTCTCTGAGCCCCAGCATTCTCAGGCATAAATGGGGATTATTGTAGGATTATTTTAGGCATTAAAGAAGGTAATGCAATGACACCTTTGGCACAGCTAGCTTAGTAGCTGTTATTATTACCACTGTTATTTTATTTCAATCAGGAATAAAACACAACTGGAAACAATTTGTACTTCTGGCCTCCTCGGCCGGCAAGTTTGTGGAACCCAGAAATGAGAGTCCACAAATACTTGCTTAATGAATAAGTGGGATGAATGACTAGTGAGAATGAGAGAAAGACTTGAGTCTGATCAGGGAAGGGCCAAGGGGGGTCATGAGCGACAGGGCAGATGCTTCTGCTTCCTCTGTCCCCAGAAAGCGCTGCTGCCATTTTTAAAGGAATTAAAATTCATTCTACTCTGTAAGGATCCACTTCCAGATCTTTCAAGGTTTCTCTAAACCTCAAAGAGAAGAGCCCAGATTCCGGGAGGTCAGATTCCACCACCCAGTCCTGGGTCTCGAGGCTTTCAAACACGTACGTGACCCA
Source organism: Alouatta palliata (assembly GCA_004027835.1). Classification (NCBI taxonomy): domain Eukaryota; kingdom Metazoa; phylum Chordata; class Mammalia; order Primates; family Atelidae; genus Alouatta; species Alouatta palliata. The sequence continues at coordinate 36,726 of PVKV010008590.1, read as the reverse complement.
GGAGCTGCTGCCAGGAGAGCTACGACCCTTCTTATCCACTTATGATTATTAAGAATCACCTTAATCAACGAGCGATCAATCAGCAGAGTCCAGTGGAAGTGCATTAATAGGATCCTGTCAATTGCCAGGTCATTTCTATAACTAAAAAGGGTTGAGATAAAAGATAAATGTTTATATAGAACCAATCATTGATCCTATGATTTATTTTTCCCGTGGAAAGTGAAGTCCCCTGGGGAGATGCTGGTGCAGAGCCCACCGGGCCGCCCTGGAGGAGTGCCAGTGGGGGAGCCTCGAGCAGCTGTGCCCCTGCCCAGGGTGGGGGTGACCGAGCAGGGCCTGGCACCTCCTGCATCATCGGTGTCGGGAAGGGGCCATCAGCACTTCAGAAGCAGGGTGGAAAATGGCCAGCAGTGGTCCTGGGAGGGGACATCTTTCACATGTGAGTTGGGACAGCCACATCTAGGTTTGCAATGGCAGAGCCAGGTGTTGGTTTAAGTGGATGGGGAAGGAACTGAGCACCCTCCAGAGCTGGGGTCCCCTCCTGCCGCTGCCGCTCACCTGAGCAGAATCTGACCTGGGGCGGAAAGGGCTCAGGCGGAGCGTGGACCATCCCCTGCCTGTCACAGATACTGGTCTTTGGGAGATGGTAGAACATTCTGCCAGCATCCTTCTCCCTGCCCCTCTGAGTGCGGCCGTCTGTCTGCCCAGCGGGCCTGAAGTAGCCTCCTTCAGCAAGCTCCGTGTTGCCTACGTAACCTACTAAGACAGGAGAGCAGATGTTAGATTTTCCTGTCACAAAATAAAATAACAATGAATTAGGAGGGCGGGGGCGAACTTTTGGAGGTGATGGATAGGTTTACGGCCTGGATCGTGGCGAGGGTTTCTCGGGTGCATTCTTACGTCTCCAGGCTCATAAAGTTGTCTACATTAAATATCAACAGCTTTTTATATGCCAATCATACTGCAATAAAGTGTTTTTTTTTTTTTTTTTTTAATGGAAATTCTGCAGATTCTGGGAGGCTCTGTTGAGCCAGCCTCTCGCTGGTGGGAGTGGCTGCTGGAGGGGTACAGGGCCTGAACCTCCACTTCCGTCTGTCTTGGCTGAGCCTGGAGCCCTCAGCTCCTTGACGCTCCCACCAGGCTGGACGTGACTTTCGGGGTTTGCAGCTGAGTTGACCCTGACGTCCTGGAAGCGTGCTCAGGGCTTGTGCACTTGGACTCAGGCGGAGGACTGCCGTGTTGACTTTGTCTTTGGGGCTCCCATCCCTGAATCATCCCCCTCTTCTGGGGGTCCTTCCTCTGGGGTAGCTTTGATGCTTCCTTTCCAGTAGGGTCGCCAACAGAGGGGCTTCCCAGGACAGAGCCTTTCAGTGCTCAAATCCAGACAGTCCTGGCCACAGGTTGGTCCCCTTGTCCCCGGGATGCTGACACGGAGCCTGCACAAAGGAGCCGTCCCCGCCCCAGCAGTTCAGGTCCATCATCGACCCCGCAAGCTGCCCCCGCCAGGCCACTTCCAGGCCAAGCAAGACAGGCGGGAGCTGGACCCTGTGCCTTGGGGCCCAGGTACCTACTTTCCAACTGCCTGCCCAAGATGCCTGGTCCAGCAAGAGGCCCTGAGCCTGTCAGGGTGGCCAGGCCAGCTTCCTAAGCCCCTCAGTCAGAGAGCCACCCAGAGCACAGGGCCCCTGCAGGCTGGATGGCCAGGCCTACCGTGACTGCGCCAGTCCCGTCCCCACCCCCACAGCAGGGCAGCGTCTGCTTCCAGGGGCCCAGCCCGGGTGGTTGTGGCCATGCCCCAGCCCCGTAAATTCTGCAAGGAGAGTTCTCATTTTCCGCTCACTGACTCACTATTTAATATTTGGTAAATGCCACATGGAGCCTACGCTGTGTTCCTGTGGTGGGCAGGGGGGCAGCCATGATGGTGCCCGACTCCCCGCCTTTGACCTAAAGGGGTGTCTAATCCAGGAGGGAGGATGGGCCTACTTGTAACCACTGGGCAGCTTTGAAGCGAGCACCGGTCATCCTTTTCCAGGCTGCAGGGCTCTGACGGAAGTTGGTGGAGAGATAAAGTGTGAGTGGGTGGGGTCAAGGTCACCTGCCACTCACCTAGAACCATGAGCTTCAACACCACTTTCCCAGCACAGGATCCCCAGAGTGTGGAGGGCGTCCCTAGGATATGGCCCACCGGCGTCCGAGCCAGGGCCCCCCACTGAGCTCTGTCTGCAGGGCCCAGGACCCCGAGAGGCTGCACAGCTCTCCAGGTCTTAGCTTTCCTCCTCTAGAACCCAGGCCCTCAGAAGGAAGCTCTGGGACCAGCTCCAGGAACAAGTGGCCTTGCAGAACTTTCTCCTGGTTTCCAGGGCACACGTGTCCAGTTCCTGAGCTGGCCACAGGAGGCTCCTGGGCCTGCTAGTACTTCCCCTTCTCATGCTGAAAGCGACAGCTTATCATGAGTCATTGATTGAGAGGACCACACGTCACTGCTTTTATGATATACATTCCCTTCCCCTGGGGACATCAATCTTCCGGAAGCAGAAGGAGGAAGGTGGCCACGGAGGGCCAGAAGCAATGCTGGACACGCCTGTGCTGGGGACACGGGCCTGCAGAGATCCTTCCGGCTCGCCCCACTGCCTGGCAGAGAAAGGGCCCTGGAGCCTGCACCCCAGCCTCCTGCTGGCCCCTGCTCCTGGTCACCCCCACCCTTGGCGACCCCCGACCCCAGTGACCCTGCCTCCATCAGCAGGTGCTCTCAGGTGGAGCTAGGAACAGCGGGGCTTCCCCAGCTCAGTCTGACATGAGGGAAGGGCAACCCTGAGTCTAGGACAGGGGATGGCCCCCTGCCATGTGGACCCCTGGAAGCCCGCCCTGCGCCAGGGAATCTCCAGGCTGGGTCAGATCTGTCCCCAGGCCCCTTTTTTCGAAAGGGCTGTCCAGCATGTATGGGGTGGGGCTCTGAGGTCTGGAGCAGCTCATGGCACACAGGGAGGGGACTTGTGTGGTGGACGAGCTGCGTCTTTGGCTTGGTGGAAAATTCAAAGCTGCAGCAGGAATGGCCCAAACATTCCGGAAGCTTGGGAAGCTCTGAGTGCCTAGCCTGCTCTCTTTCTTCTCTGGAAAGGTACAGCATGGTGGGGGCGGTGTCCGGAGAGCATGCGACCCTGCATGGTGGGGGCGGTGTCCGGAGAGCATGCGACCCTGCAGGCACCACCCTCCGGCAACTGCAGCCCAGGGCAGGTGGTCAGTCATAGCCTTGGCCCTGAGGTGGTAGAGGCAGAGGGCAGAGCAAGGTCACAGTGGGGGCAGGCCAGAGGACCCCACAGCGCCTCCTTGTCTCCCGTAGCCCCCAGGGCTGGGAAGGAGACCTGGTGGTGGGTGGCTTCCCAGGCCAGGAGCAGTTGGAGTGAGAGACAGGGTCCCCACCCAGGGCTCCCAGCAGCCTCGGCCTCTGAGGGGCTCCTGTGACTTACAGGTCAAGGACCACAAACTTGCCAATGGCCTGGGAGGGCACTTGTCTGACCACCCCATTGGCGGTGAGGTGGGCAGAGGAACGTGAGCCCTCACAGTGCGGCTTGCAGGCTGGAAGGGAGCCAGGGTCTCTGGGGTGCTTCACCAGCGAGCTGTGCCATGGCCATAGGCCCCACTCTGGTGGGTGTCTGTGTGGCCTGGGCTGGGGGCCAGGTCTGGTCCACACCTGTGTGCCTTCAGGCTTCCCCGGGAAAGGGGGCTGCCCAGCCCTGCCCCTGGTATGCACCACCTCAGGGCCCACTCACCTTGATCTTGGCAGGGCCCGTGTGAATCCAGGGGGATCCCGGGTCCACGGTCCTCTGCTATGCAAGTTCAGAAGGTTACTTTACCTCTCTGAGCATCTCTCTCCTGCAAAGAGCAGGAAGCCACAGCCTTCCTTGTGGGTATGTTTGGGATTTAGATGCATTAATGTGGGCTAAGTACCCAGCGCGGAGCCTGGCGTGCCCAGCCCTTGGCCTTCTGCCTCACGCTGGAGGCCCTCTTGTTCTGGGCAGCCTCCTACTCTGTGTGAGGAGAGCTAGACAGGTCCTATCAGATGGGGGAGGCAGGGGGGCATAGGTCAGATGGAGCCCACTGTGGGCCCCATACTTGGGTCAGCAGGGAAGACCCCCGCATGCTCCTCCGAGCAGGTATGAGGAGGGAGACCCCTTGAGGACCTGTGCAGGCAGGAAGCCACCGCCCGGCACACCGTCCCTCCTCCACACTCCATGCCACCCTGGTTGTTTCTTCCCCAGCAGCAGCATCTGTCTGAGAGCCCCTGCCCGAGTCAGATCCCTCAGCGGGGTCCTCAAAGGGCCACAGCCGAGCCCCCCTGGCCCTCCCAACCCCGAGGCTCCTCCGTCTCTGGGGCGCTCATTTGCCCCCTGCTGACACCTTCCTACCTGCTGCCTGACTCCCAGCCCCCATCCACTCCTGGGCCCCCGCCCCTGCTTTGGACCCCATCCCCAAGAGGACCTCAGCTTCAGACTTGGAGGTCTCCCCTCTTCCTCTGCCGCTGTGACCGCAGAAGGCAGGTCTGACCCATTGTCTTGGCCCCAGAATAGCTAATTCTGGACTAAACACTGCTTCCATATTTTTTAAATGTCTCCAAGGCACCCTCCATGGGGCAGTGTAGGCCAAAGGTGCTCAATACCACTTAGGAAATGAGGGCATGAAGGCATGTGGAGCCCGCCCTCAGGGGACGGGGAGGAGCGGAGCCATGTCACCCCACGGGAGGGGAGATGTGCGGGGCCCGCCTCACCAGGCGGCGTGTCCAGGCCAAGCGGCAGCGCTCACAGACGGGGCTGCCAGTGGACAGAGTGTTCTTGGAACATCAGAAAGACAGCAGACCATGCCCAGATTTCGGGTCTTGCAGGCCATGCCGGCCAGGCGGGGCAGGGCCGAGCGGGGCAGCCCGGCAGGTCGAGAGAAAATCACTGGGTGTGCGTTGAAGTCTGCTGGCCCCAATGGCAGTTCTTGTGGCCAGAGCAAAGCAGAAGGCCCCATCACAGCCCAGATAGGTCGGAGGAGACGCTGCCCGCCTGGAACTTGGGTCCCATGGGGCTAGGGGCGAAGACGCTGCCTCCCAGTGCTGCTCCCCATTCGGGTCCCTGGAGGTAGAGCGGCCTGGCTTTCCTCATTGGCCAAACAAAGAGAGTTTGGAAGGCAGGGGCTGCTCCCTCGTGTCACACAAGCCTTCGGGGTTCTCATGTGGAACCCAGGCCAACCCCGGATGACAGGGCCCAAGGCAGGGGGCTTGGGAAGGCCTCTGGGGGGATGCGGAGGACAGAAGGGTGGGAGGTGGCGGCTGGGAGTGTAAACAGTGGCATGGAGACCTCTGTGCGTTTCAGGACGGGCTCTCTGGAGCCCAGGGTCCTTTTCTGTGCCGTACTTGACTGTGTAAATATTTTTCTTAGGAGTAAAGAGAGAGCCTCCATTCATTGGATAGATCTCACTTGAAAGAACTGAGAAGTATCTGTTTAGGCATAAAAGCTAAAAACAGTGTCCAAGGAGCTTGAAAAGAAATCATTTCTGTAGCTCAAACACAGCCAAGCTGATTTTTTTAATGCAAAAAATAAATAAATATTACCCCACTCCCGGTTGAGAGCTCAGGGGTTTGTGTCAACACCAGTGCAGTCTTTGCTCTGGGAGCCAGAGCCGGGGCGGCCGCTGACTAACCGCCTTTCACAGTTCTTGCGGGAGCTGCCAACGGGAAGCCACCCAGCTCCGCCACAGCTCACACGGGTGGAGGGAGGTTGGCCGTGGGGAGAGTCCTGGCCAGGGTTCAGGTGCAAGTCCTGGGTGGAAGGGCCTGGCGTGTGGCTTCTTCCCGCCGAGGCATCCACCCCGAGGCCTCTGACCCACGGGAGCACACTGCGGGAGTCAGGAGGCCCAGGTTCGAGTGCAGGTGTCGCCCTGAGCAGCTCCTCCACCTCTGCCTGGTCACCTCTGCTCCACAGCCTCTGTTTCTTGTCTATACATCAGGGGCAATGCCAGTTCCTGCCTCCCACAGGCAGTTGTGAAGAGGAGGTCTGTGTCTGCAGTGCCTGGGCCAGGCCCCCCATACGCTGCAGGCCCCCAAAAGATGACCTGCCACTATTAGGATTGCCATCACCATTGCTCCCACTTTGATGCAACATTTACACCAGGGAAATTGGCAGTACCAGAACTTCAATTTGGAAAGAAAGTTGAGAATGGCGGTTGTTCTTTAAAAATTCCATCTTCTCAGAAAGGATGAGTAGGAGGCCATGGACATTCCTTTCCTAGAGTAAGATGAGCTGAGATTTGGAAGCTCAGTGTGGCCTGGTCATCAGCTTCCAGTCCTGCCAGGGGCACTGTTTAGCTGGGTATAAGACCCTGCTGAAAGCACAGGCTGTGGGAAGCTGAGGCCACTGACCACCAAGACCCCTGCTCAGACACTGTCCCCAGCAGAACCCTGAACCCCTCAACCCCACAGTCTCCCAGTGGTGAGCAGAATGAGGCTTGGAGCCTGGATGGGATGCAGGAGTTGTAGGGGACTCCAGCAGCCCAGCCTTTTGTACATTCCTGGGTGCCCTGCACAGACAACCCTGACCCCACCCACATGGGCTTCTTCAAGGAGAGGAGGCCTTGGAATCAGCTTTTAGCAGGTTCTAGACTCAGACCCACATCTTTGGGTCCAATGAAGCTACTTCAGAAATGTACAAGAAAGAAAAGTAGGTTAGAACCAGGCACAGTGGTTCACACCTGTCATCCCAGCACTTTGGAAGGCCAAGGCAGGAGAATTGCTTGAGACCAGGAGTTAGAAATCAGCCTGGGCAATATAGTGAGACCCCATCGCCACAAAAAAAATACAAAAAATTAACTAGATATGGTGGAGCATGCCTCCAATCCCAGCTACTTGGGAGGCTGAGGTGGGAGGATCACCTGAGCCCAGGAGATTGAGGCTGCAGTGAGCTGAGCCACTGCACTCCAGTCTGGGTGACAGGGAGACCCTCTCTCTCACACACACACACACACACACACACACACATGAAAGAAAGAAAAGTGGAGCTGGGCATGGTGGCTCACACCTATAATCCCGGCACTTTGGGAGGATTGCTGGAGTCCAGGAGTCCTGGCCTGGCCAACACAGTGAGACCCCACCCCAGCTCTACAAATAAGAAAACAAATGAGTCGGGGTGGTGGTGTGCCTATTGTCCCACCTACTCAGGAGGCTGAGGCGAGAGGATCGCTTGAGCTCAGGAGGCTGAGGCTGCAGTAAGCCATGATCGCACCACTGCACTCCAGCCTGTGCGAGACACCCTGTTTCAAATAAAAGTATGTTAGAGAGACAAGGTTTGCCGTCAGTGCCAAGAGCAAGGGACGTGTGAACCTGAGTGTTTGGACCCTCATGGGCCTCTGCCTCCTCCACACTAGGCTGCGTTCACCTCCTGCCAGTTTGGAAGCAGCTCCGTGGCCGGGGCTCGCTCTGGATTTCCTCCCTAGTTAGGTTTTCAGATACTTTAATAACAGATGATTTTGATGGGAAAGAAACCTTCTGGGATCCATTTGTGACACGGAACAGCAAGCTGAGCCCCCAGGGGCTGCACCAGAGCTGCAGAGCTGTGAGCGCACGAGACGCCCCTGTGTGCGTGGCTCCTCTTTGCTGACTTTTCGGAGAACAGAAGGTATTTATTTTAAGTCAAAAAAGAGGCTCTGACCAACCCCGCTTAGCTAAATCCTGGCACTGGTACCCGCGAGAGAAGCTTAATGCCAGAGGTCAAACCTCGCTTTTTTGGCTAAAACGCTTAATCAAACACACCTAATACTTCTGCCGGGGTACGGAGGGGCTGAGAGCCCTGCGGCCACTGCCAGCAATCGAGGAGCCAGCGGTGCGTGCGCTAAGGGCCCAGCAGGCAAAATAAAGAGGGTTTTCAGCGAAGCGGCGGCTCAGGCGAGCGGGGAGCCAAGGCTGAGTGAGCCGGGGAGCGCGTCCGGCCGTTTTTCCACCCGAGGTCAGCGGCAGGTGAAGAGGCAGAGTTAATGGTCTTCATACCTGCCAAGGCGGGCTGTGACATGGGGCGGGCGGTTCCGGATCACGGCTCAGGCCCTGGCGCCCCGCTTGCAGGAGGCCGCTTCTTTCTCTGTAGCCATCAGGCGCTGTCTTCCTCTTCAGTGGGTGCAGGGCAGCTGGGGAGGGCTCCACCTCTGTGTGATTCTTCCGTGGTTCCACACTGCGCTCCAGTGTGACCACAGTCTTCAGCAGCCCATACCCTCAGCCCAAAGGGGGCCCAGGCGCCATGCTCAGAGGATGCAGAGAAATAGCCAGGAGCCCAGCAGCTGTGGCACCTGCCCCCACCACCACCCCGGGGCTGGCCAAGCCCCACCTCCTGATGCCACACAGTGTGGCTGGGCCCTTCTGGTCGGTGCGTCACACATAATGCCTTAAACTATCGGGGCCAGGGTTGGAAGGTCCGTCTCTGCGTCCCCACCTGACGGCAAGCTCTGGGGAGCAGGAGTGCTGGCCACACCCACGCACAGACCTCGTCAGACTCCAAGAGAAAGGTGGAGAAGGGCCCCTGCGTGGCGTGATGGATGGGCTTACTGGGGTGCCCCATCCCACCCGGCCACTCAGAGGGCAGGGAGACAGGAAGATCAGGCCACCAAAAGTGCAAGTGAAGATGCAGCCGGCCACAGCAGGGACTGTGCACACGCAGCAGAGAGCAGCGTGGACAGGGAGAGGGTGGCCCCCACCTGAAAGGCCATGCATCCGAGGCCACAGCAAGCCCGGGGTGGCATCTGTGGGCGGCTGGAGGGCTCTCACACTAGCCCCTCCAGATGTGAAGATCTGGTGTTCCTGGGGGCTCCGGGGCTGACCCTGCCTGGGGTGTTGGTGGGGGCGTCACTGAGCCTCCCGAGGCATTGGGCACTTGCATTGGGAATGCCTTGGCCATGGCACGCACATTCCCACTGGAACAGGAGGGAGCCCCCCCGAAAATGCCCAGCCAGAGGCCACCAGATGCTCCCAGGCCAGCACCAGGCCCCTGTGGGCTCTTGGCAGGGGTGTGGGTTTGTGAGCAGGTGCTGGCGGGCCAGGGCGGGCAGGACAAGACCCTCTGGTGGCTGGCGTCTGCACAGGTGCCTGTGACTTGGCCGCAAATGCCAGAGGAACAGAAAAAGCATTTTCTTCCTCAACTTGCCTCACAAAGCAGGCCCTGGTTCTGGTTCAGCCCAGCCCTTTAACTGGCAGCGTGATCCAGTTTCTCTGCTCGGGGCAGCTTATGACAGTGGGCGCTGTCCCTGTACTCTCGAGAACCCCAGGGCCACCACTGGGACGGATGTCCTTTCCCCAGACCTGGGACGGCCGAACGTTCCTCCAGCATCCAGTGTGAGGAGAGATTCCACCTGAGCATTGCCCAGGCTCTGCCTTCAGCTCGACCCGGCCCTGCGGGCAGGTCACACCCCTCCTGATGCTTTCTCCTCTTCCAAACACCGCCCACCTGTGTACCTGAATCTAGCAGCCTTCTCTGCCATTCACATTAGCGCCGGGCGACCTGGAAGGCGATTGGGCTGGGCCCCGCGTGGCTGAGCTCGTCAGCTGCGCCTTGGTGAGCGCGCCGTGCTCTGTCCTTACAATTTCTAAAACCGTCATGTAATATGAAGGGGCGGGAAGGAGAACCTTTGGCTTGAGTGTCATTTCTCGTGTTATTTTTCGAGTATCAGTTTCAATCTTGGTTTCTGTTCTGTGGAAACAACAGTGTGATTTCTGAATACTCACCCGTGCACGGCCACTTTGGGTCCAGAAGGGGAAAATCCAATTTCTAGAGCTCGTTTGTCAGTCTGCTTCGCACAGAGCACTCTGGGACAGGTCACTGGAACGCCGCCCCCGCCCCCACCCGGAGTGCCGCCTGCTGGCTTTTAAGAGGAGGTACCCGGCGAAATGCTCTCCAGAGCCAAGTCAGGGAACGCTCCGGGCAGAAGCAAGCAGGGAGGAAGAATGAGCCGACTGCTGGCACTCTCTGGCCTCACTGCCTCGGCCTCTGTCCACATGTGGGTGAGGGGGCGGGAGCTCCTGTGTGGCCCGAAGCCACTGCTGGGGGTCCTCAGTGGCCACCCCGGGCCCCTGCGCGGAACTAGGCACGGCAGCTTTTCTGCCTTGGCTCCATTTCCTTTGAGAAGTTTCCCCCAAAAGCCATGGGGACATCCCCCTCCCAGGGATCTGAATGGGAGTGAAGACCCAGTTAAAACGCTCCCGTCTCTGATCTGCCAAAAAAGAGGAACCAGAGAAATGGCATCAGCTCCCTCTCTCTCGAGTACCCACCAAGCCGCCCTTCCGCAGGGCGCTGGCCAATCTCTGCCCCTCACCCCAGCCGCCCGCCGCTGTCTCCTGGGACCGCTGGGCAGAGTCTAGCTCCCTGCTGAGTGCCGCCTCTGAAGCTGGACTCCTGAGGGCAGGGACTGCATCTCCCTTCCCTCACCCTTCCAGGGCCTGGCTCAACATACGGCAAGTTATGTGTAAATGCACGTGGCGAGATTCGCTGCCAGAACCCAGAGGAAATAAAAATAGAGCCTGTTCACCATCCAAGGTTCTGTGCGCTCTGCCCAGATGGCTCTCAGAAATAATGTGAATGGCTCACCTTCGGACGCCTTGACCCGGGTCCCCACCTAACCGCTAAAGGGCCAGAGTGAGCGACACAGTCTGGTTCCATCCCTGGAGTGCGGGGTTTCCAGGGAGGCGAGGTCCCTAGGGGACCCGTGGTGTCCTCAGCAATTGGTGGGGGGGGCTCTGTGGGAAGAAGGGGTCCCTCCAATCAAGGCAGCCCTTCATTTCCTACTGTGGAGAAGCCGCTGGGTCCCACCCCTGTGACTTCGGGAGACAGCAGGTCTCCCCTCACCGTTTAGAACACAGGGTGGCTTGAGAACGGCATTTGATCCGAGACTAACAACCCTTCTCAAAATTGTTTTGCAGCAAATACTGACTGACGCGGATGTGTCACCCCAGGAAGCCTGCATCAAAAAGGTAGGAGAGCTCGCCCTGCGCCGCCTCTGCTCCCAGCATCCTCGGGGCTCCTGCGGGGTGACTGTGAGCCCAGCCGTCCCTGAGTTAACAAGCGTGTAGTCTCAGTGTTGCTGTCAGGTCCTGAGCGATGTGTCCTCTGTGGACTGACATGTGCACAGGACAGTGGCTTTGCTGTAATTAGGAGGGATGCTTCTTTTTACTGTGTGGGCAGGTTGGGGTCCCGTCACTGTAGGGTCTCGTCACTGTAGGGTCCCAGGTACGTGGCTGTCTGCCACACTCCTAACTCCCAAGCACTGGGGAGAGCCCTGTACCTGCGGGAAAGCTCCAGGCACCGCAGAGGACGGGAAAATTAAATAAGTGCAGGTTGTGTTTATTTAACTGTCTTCACTGGATACTCTCATGAAAAGGATATGGGGAAAAATTGGCTGCAGATTCAACAAAGCCTTTTGCTGCACTGGTAGCTTCCAGAGAAGCATCGCTTTAAATAAGCAAACCACCAGGCGAAAGAAAAAGCGTCCACGTGGCATTACCCACGGCTTTGCTGACTGGTGGTGGGCGACACCAGCTCTAACAGATTCAGAGGGAGAACCGTGCACAGAGAAACACACAGGTCCCTGGGGAGGCGCACGGGGTCACACGTGTCCCTGGGTGTGCACACTGCCGTCGCGACAGCCAGGAGGAGGAATGGCCGGAAAGGCCGCTCCGAAGCCTAGAACCCGTTCAGCAGCACAGCTTGGCTTCCACGGGGTATGTGATGCCTGCACGCACATCCACAGACACAGACACACTCACGCGTGGTGGCTGATCTATTTTGGGGGGTTTTCCAGTAAAATTAAAGTAACGGTCTCTCGCTTGGCATCTTTGCTTCAAAACAAGATAAAATTTAGCGAATCACATTCGCACATCTCCACCCAGACAGCATCGGGGACACCATGGGGGCTGCTGGCACGGGTGAGTCAGTGCTGAGTCAGTGCCTACTTAGTGCTGTTACAATTCCGTCAAAATTACAACTGGTTCCGTGAACAGAATAGGAGCTGGAGGGGTACTGTCGGCCTTGTGGTTAGGAAGGCCTGACGCCGCCACCGAGCTGAGGTTCATGCCATCAGTACGCCATTTTCTCCCGAACTCAAAGGAAAATGCTGTGCTAGTTTTGACATACCCCAGTCTCTGAGCCGAGGCATTTGGGCAGAGCTGCCTGTGAGGCACAGGGGACCCACCTTCTGGGCAGAGCTATCCCCGAGGCACAGGGGCACCTGACCCTTCTCTCCAGGTTCAACCCCGGAACACTGATTTTGGAGAAAGCGTGGCAACGGAGGCTTTTCCCGACCCCGTGGCGACCCGTGAAGGGCCTCTGGCAACCCATGAAGTGTTTTCCCTGTTCCTCCCCATGGCTCATGGGGCTGTGTCTGGCCTCCTGGAGTCCTTTTGTCCGAGGACAAGGTGTTGGCTCTCAGTCCCCACCGAGGTCTTCCTGCGCCCGTGTTTGACCATGCCATGGCCCAAATTCCAGTGCTGGCCCTGTCCACTTTCTCTGTTTCTCCTTTCCTGCCTGTTTAAATGAATTCACGTCTTCTTAAAGGACACAGAGGAGCAGGAAACAGTAAGCGGGGCTGCTGTGTTTCAGAGAACTGTGGCATTTTCACTCCCACCAAGCGACCCGCAGTCAGGGCGAATCCCTCGGGTTCTCGAATGAGCCTGAAATCCTTGAGTTTTCCACCCACGCGTCCCTGACCCACCTGACGTTTTCAAGACGCCCTCCTTGGCCCCATCTCGCCGGAATGTCTCGTGGAGGTGGCCTGGCAGGAGGTTAGATGGGGAACAGTTAATGCTGGGATGGGTTGCCTGGTCTAGGAACAGAGGTCAAGGCAGAAGGTCAAAAGGTCAAGTCTACATTTGAAGGGCGGGAGGAGGCAAGTGCTGGCTGCTTCTGAACCAGAATGAAATCAGACAGGAGGGTGAAGTGGGCACAGCCTTCTGAGCCTCTAGACCATGCTGGGTTTGCCTTTTTCTTTTATACGTGGGGCCATCAGGTCTCGCCTGATGTAGTTCAAGGTCATTCTTGAGAGCGGCTCCCAGGATGGGTGTGAGGTGCCGTCCAGCCGGGGGCCTCCTACTTCCAAGAGCCCAGAGCAGCAGGCGTCCCTCCGAGGCAGGCCCTGGGAAGGCTGGCTGGGAGCCTGAGGTTCCGCCATCCCACAGAATCAGAGCAGACCCAATGCAGGCAACTCCCACGGCACCGCCATAGCCACAGGGAGCCCAGTGCAGGGTACCAGAGCCGGCATCAGGGGCATTGGTGGCGGCCCTGTCCAAGCAGGCCTCCTGACCCCAGCCCAGGGCTCCTCCCTGCCGCTGCTCTGCAGGCCTAGTCTGAGGGGCTGGGGGCTGCCTGGAGGAGGCATCCTCACCCAAGTCCACCGGAGGGCGAGGCCACCCACAGCGCTGCCCAGGAGTTTTTCCAGCCTTGCACTAAACTCAGCACCGTCAGCGTCCGGGGGATTCAAGTGTTTGCCAAGGTCACGCTGTGGGAGAATCAGATCCCTAACCCCAGGGCTCAGACTGGACCCGTTCGGTGACATTCCCAGACACTCTGGGGTGAGGGCAAGGGGAGAGAGTCAGGGACTGAGAGATGTGAGCTACAATTCAAAGACAAAGGCTTCAGACCAGGACACAGCCCTCAAGTGAACTTCCGTCCAAACGGAAGGCCCCACCCTGCGAACGGATGCACTGTTTAGAGCTATAGACGTGGGCGCACCGTGCTGATTGCTAAGGTGACCATGCGTGCCGTGGTGTGGTGCTGAGGATGAATTCACTGCAATCCTTGGTTATAGGACGGGAACTGTGGTTTATAGGTTTTGTAGTTTGGGTCACCCAAAGGCGCATTTGGGAGCATTAAAAACCTCATGGGGGAACGTGATGGGGCTGTGTGACCTGGGGGTGGGCAGCTCATGGGGGAGCATGACAGGGGGTGGGCAGCTCCTGTCTCTGGCCTTCAGTTCGTCCACCTCTGGGAGGATTATGCTTCCTGTTCTTTATCTGCCTCAGTGAAATGTGATGAAGTTAATTCAGTCATCGGCTTGGCATATGAGCTGCAGAAAAGGTGACATTTTGTGGGGTCCTCGGTTAGGAATTCTAAGTATCAGAGAGCGAGGTCTCTGAAGGGGCTGGATGCAGAATGACTACTCAGAATTTACAGGCGAGGGCGGCTAGGGGTGTTTGGAGGCCTGGGATTCGAACCCAGGACTGTGACTCGGGGCAGAGCTCCTGTGGGAGGTACAGAGCTGCCTCCCATCAGCCCCGCCCCTGCCCCAGGAGGGCGGAGCCACCGCCAGGAGCAGGGAACGGTCCTCCCCCACTGCTCCTGCGCCCCTTTGGCCTCGCCCTGGCCTCCCGTGTCCCCTCTGTACCCCACCCCGGCCCCTGCAGCCCGTGCGCCCGCGCAGCCCAGAGCTTTGGCACCGGCCCACACTCGCCCCGGTTGCCCTCGCCGTCCCAGCATCCGACATGGTGCGCCCTGGGCGCGTCATGGGCGCTTCCCAAAAAGTCACATTGGCTGTGGGTCGGGCTGCGTCGCGCCACGGTGCGGGGACCTCTGGGGCCACTCCCTCCGCAGACTCTCTATTTAGTCTCTGTTTACTTAGAGGGAAAGCCCCAGGCTGCTGGAGAGCAAACATCTGCGGGAGATAATCTAGCCAGTTGTCCATCCATCACTCGGGGCGCGAGGCTCCCTGGAGAGCCCGCCGGAGCCGGTAATAAAAAGGCCGGGCGAAGAGGCTTTGGGGACGAATAAAGAGCCGTGTTAAGGGCTCGCTGAAAATGGATGGAAGACATTATTAAGGCTCAATGGCCATCTTATCAAAATCCAATAGGATAGACATTTGGCAAAAGGCTTAAATTTATTCTTTGACTTTCTGGAGGGCTTGAATTTATCCGTTAACAAGAGTGTAGTCCACCCGGGAGATGCTATCAGCTGAGAGAGTTTTGATTCAATCTCTGGGATCTGAAAGGGGAAACATGGCCCCGAAGCCTTTCCCTTTGTCCAGTTTATCGTGCTTTCCTTTCCCCTCTTGAAAAGGAAGGACGTGTTAATACCGAGCGGCGGAAACGCAAACAAAAGGAAGTGACCTTTTCTGATTTTTATTTTCTCTTCTCCTCCGCTTCTCTACCCCCCTCCTCCCAAAAATAAATAAACCGTGAATTGGCAGGGTAGGGCTAGGTCTGGGGACCTGAAAATGCCCCTTCTGAAGCTTCGGAAAAACCGTCCATCCCAGCCAGCCCCCAGGGCGAGGGGCGGGAGCGCGGAGGCTTAGAGGAGGGTCAAAAATAAATCGAGCTAATAAAGTCATTCCACCGGAAGAGGGGCTGGTGATGGGTCCATAAATCTCTCCCCGTTATTATTATTACGTACAAAATGCTACAGGTCATAAAAGTCATATGATAGCCCAGCCTCGCGTTGTCCAAACTGGGTGATTGATTGATAATTATGATAATTTGTGAAATGATTATTTGGATGTTAGCACCATGGCCTGTCCCACTGGGCTGTTGTGGGGACGTTTTTCTACCACCTGGCCCCGGGCAAAATGCCTCTGGTAATTAGGAGCCCAGAGGTCTCCTGGGTCCCTCCCGTGGGGACTGTAAGCTAATGAAGGATGACTCCTGAGCCCGGGAAGCTGGGGGGGAGACAGACCGGCCACTGCTAACTGTCTTTTGTGCAGCAATTACCGGAGGAGGCCACGCACCCTGAGGTCGAAATGAGGCTGGGACCAGGCTTTGACTCTGGGCAGTTTGTGAGGCAGGATACACGCCGAGTTCCTGGCCACGAGGGGCTCTGAGTTCAGCACAGCACCACGCAGCCAGGGACTGCTGTTCAGTGTCCAGTCTTGTGGCTTCCTGTACTCTGTTCGGATTGCTTTCCTCCTCAAGGAGGCTGGAGGGCTGGGGAGGAAGGGAGTAGGTGGGGAGGGAGGGAAGGGATGCGGCTGGAGAGATGGCCAGACCCCCAAACCCGGGGCTGCAGGAGGAGGGGCTGTGACGCAGCGTGGGCTCCTCCGGCTCCTGTGGGAACTAGCAGGCTCTCTGGCGTGTCCTGGATCTAGAAGGCTTTTTGCGGCCGCCCTAAGCTTGGTTTTGCTGAGGCCTGTGCCAGCGAGGTGAGTGAAGTTCAGACCGCCGTTCCCCCTGCTGCCTAACGGGCCAGTCAGCAGCACAGAAGCCGCCGGAGCACCGTCAGCAGACTGCAGTTTACCTTCCCGCGCGCTTTATTTCCAAAAAAAGAAATCAGGAAAGAAACACACCAAAGTCCCTAGCCCCAAGAACCCTGCGATCCAAATTATTAATTTGCATGTGGGATCAGTTATGTCTTTATGAAATCCAAGTGTGTGGAGCTGCCCCGGAGACAGCCCGGAGTTGATTTTGATAATCTCGTGCTGAATAGACTTGCCTAGTTGCCGTAAGCCGCGGACAAAAGGCTGGACAGTGGCTGAAAGCCCTTTGACGACATGCCTGTCTGTCCATTGTCCCGGGGTTGCTGATAAAAGAACCGGGAGTCCATTAATTCAGTGAATGAACATATAGTAAAGTCAGTCCCCTCTTGAGAACAATAATGTTGAGGTCAGCTACGGTTGCCATGGAAACTAAGTATTCCTAAGAAGTTTGCATCCTTGATTTTGCTGAATCAAAGGCTGCAGGCGGAGAGGTGTAATGCGGCCGAGGCAGCTGAAAGTGGGAGCGCGCCGCCCACGCCATCCCCTTCCCCAGGCAGTGCTGGGTGGAGGCCCTGGAGACCCTCAGCCGTCCCTGGGGACCAACCCAGGTGCCCGGGTTCTGCCCTCTCCATCCTCTCGCTCCCCCCAGCCCCACCCCCCGCCCCTCCCGGGATCCCGTTTCCACAACTGTTGCCGCTGGTCTGGACAGGCCACTTTGCTCCCAAGGCTTCCGTCCCCAGGGCAGAAATCAGGCTGGAGGGAGGGCTGCAGCCACAGCTCCTGTGGCCTCCAAGGTGGCAGCGGCCCGGGTTGGACCCTGACCTCCCGCCAGCACCTCACAGCACCTGAACTTGTCCCCGGGGTAGGGCGGTCCCATGGGGCCTCTTCACAGGCTGATAAGGGTGATTAATGGGCCGTTATCGTGGCCCAAGGTGAGTTCTGGGCAGCTCCCGGCTGGGTGACGACTTTATCAATGTAAGCTTTTTGCCGCCCTCCCCCATTCTAAATGGAGTTGATTCTACCTGCCCCACCCCCACCTCAACGGAAGAATCCCTTAAATCAGTGGAAGCCATCAGATTAGGCTGGGAGAGGTGTGCTCATTAACTCCCTCACAGTCTTTATCACTGCAGTGCTGTCCTGCTATCTGAGGTGACTTCTCTCTGCCCTGCAGGGCCCCAGGGCCTGAGGGTGCAGGGGGCTCAGGCTCAGCCTGGGGAGGGGCATTGTTCACATACCTGCAGCCCAAGTCCAGTAGTGAGTGGGGGACGTGAGGGTTTAACTCGTCCTTTTTGCGTGTGAGTGAAAGAACAGCCTGGGTTTCTTTCTCACCCTGAAGCATCCCTGGGAAACATCTGAAAGGCCTTCTCACGTGCAGCCTGGGAGAAGGCCCCATGGAAGTGAGGCTGGAGTGGACAGAGCCCGGCAGGCAGGGCAGGGGCTCTGTCCCCAACCTCGGGGTCCCTGGCTGGATGCGAGAACAGGTGGCTCTGGGGACCCTTCTGTCACCGAGAATGACCTGTCATGCTGACGCTTTGTGCTGAAACTTACATTCCAGAAGCAGACAAAACATCACAAATTTTAGAAGGGCACACCGAGACCTCGCCTTAACCCCGAGTTAAACAGAGGGGTCTCCTCACCTTGGAGACCCAGAGGAGCTGGACCAGGCCAGGGCCCCTTCCCCACCTACCCCTGCTCTTTGGACCTGGCTCTGCCGGGACAGCGCTGCCTCAGCCTTGAGCTCTGGGCCTTGCCGTTTGCTTTCCTCCTTTGCTGTGGGAGATAATAACAGTCTCACGTGCTGCGGGGCTTGGGGGTGGGGTGGGATGGGAGTGCAGCAGTCAGGCACAGCTCTGGGCACTCAGCGTCTGGGAACCCGCTACCAGGCCTGGGCTGCTCTTTACCAGGTGTGGGAACAAGGGACCAGTCAGGCCCTGCATGGCTGCAGTGGTGGGAACCCAGCGGCTAGGGTAGGGGACCCCTTGGCAGACACCTGCCTCTGAAGTGCCATCATGGCCCCTGCAGGGGTCAGGGTGCACAGGTGCCACCCCGGAAACAGCACCCTCTCCCCACAACCGAACCCATGCCTCGGGGTGCCCAGGGCGGCCCCTCGGTTCTGGCCACCCAGGCAGCTCCCACAGCCGGGCGCACGGGGAGAGCCTGCAGCAGGGCACCTCTCGCCAGCGCCTGGTTCTGAAGCGGGATTTATTGGCTACATTACCAGCTTTATAGGAGCCAGATGGTGGCGTCAATAAACCCCGTCGGTAATCTTCAGGTGGGTGCAATATTGAGTTAATTAAATTGTGCCGCACTATTAGGAGAGAAAAATAGATCAGCTCTGAGCTGGGTTAGGCTCTTCTGCTTTCCACACAAACACACACCTCAGCAAAGTCTGCGGTAATTGGTTTGGGCGGGGACTTCTTTTCCTCACAGCCACACCGCCTCCCTCCCAGGACACCTGCCAAGCCTTGTTACTCCGGTTCTCATCACCTGGGCTTCTGTGTACTAGTGAGCTGGGTGGCTGGGTTCCCCTCCATAGTAAAAGAGGGCAACTCTCCTGGGTGCTGGGGTTCTTTGAGCCCCTCCCGTGGCCCGGCCCCTGGCTGTCTGTGATGTCATGCTGTGCGCCCCTCTTCCCAAGCCCTATCTCCCTGAAGGCGAGGGGACCGACAGCCCTAGCACACTTTGCTCTCCTGGTGCAGGTGGAGTGCTCCAGGCTCAGAGGGTGGGGCTCTGAGGTCCTGCGGTGCCCAGCGGTGTCCCTGTGTGGGCATTGGGGGTGGGGCTCTGAGGTCCTGCGGTGCCCAGCAGTGTCCCTGTGTGAGCATTGGGGGTGGGGCTCTGAGGTCCTGCCATGCCCAGTGATGTCCCTGTGTGGGCATTGGGGGCCCAGCTCTGCAGCTGCTCCTTTGCCTAGCGGTGTCCAGGCCAGGCCCCAGGCGGGTCCTGAGTCCGTCAAGTAGAGGGAGGATTTTCTCTGGCTTCTTGGGGCCCTGGCCTGCTCTGGACCTGGAAGCAGGCTCTGGGGAGTGTGAGGGCCTATGTGCACAGTGGGGGCTGCGCTGGGGCTTCCTGAGGCCCGTCTGGCTGGTGAAAATTTTCTGCAGGAGGTGGGCCCCTTGTGGAAAGCCGTGTCTCCCCACCTTACCTAAGAAGCCAACCGCTGTTAGAGGAAGCGCCTGCCTCGGGGCTGGGGCTGGTGGGTGCAGGGTGGGGCAGCCAGGTCCCAGGAGAAGGTTCCAGATCCACCAGCACCCCGGGCTCGTGTTCCATGAGCCGACTTCCCTGGTGGGGGCACTGGCTTCCTGGGGCCGACTGATCCCACAGGTGCGTGGGCCATGGGGGTCCTAGCTGGGGCCGGTAAGCAGCGGTGCCCAGCCTCCCCATCCTGTCTTGCTGCCACGGCAGGTTCCAGGCGGGTCATGAGACAGTGTGTGTTCGGCCTTTGTTGAGGGGTGGGGTCGGGAAGGAGGGTCGTGCAGGAAAGAAGGAGAAAGTCGGGGGGTGTGGTTATGGAGATGTGGAACTCCCCCTCCCCGGCTCCAAAGCGGGGCTGTCCTCTACCACACCTCAGCTGCGTGTGCAGGGACGGTTCCAGCCCGCGTGCTGCTGCTGCTGCACTTCTCACCGTCGCTTACTGAGCGCTCGCCAGATGCCACGTGCTTTACAGCTTCCGAGATTTTCCTGCCTGTGTCCCCACATCAGCCTCCACACATCTGTCCCCATGCCAGCCATCCAGGTAGTATCACCCCCACCAGGCCACGTTGGAAAATAAGGCACTGCACTCTTAAATGCAGGAGATGGTTTCCAAACGCCAGCCTGCAAACCCCACAGTGGGGTCCTGAGGGTCGCGTGTAGCACACAGCCTCCCAGACGGCTCTCAGCACGAAGCCAGGGCTGCCCTGACTCAGGAGCCCATGGGACTGGGACTGGAAAACAGCCTCAAGAGCTCAGCCCACTGGGGCACTGAGCTGTCAGCACAGTGGGGCTCAGAGAGAGGCGAGACTGATGGGGCGGAGTCCGGGGGGGATGCGGTGTTCGGCTGTGGCCTCGGAGGCACGGGGCGGGGCAGGGAGGGACAAGCCACCCCCAACTCGATGGCTCGAAATAACACGTGCCGCCCCTCCTTATCGCATGCGACTCGGCTGCTGTGGGCCAGGGGCAGGGCTTAGTCCACCCTGGCGGTTGGGCCCAGTTTGTCCTGACTGCCTGCCCTCCTTGGACGCCGGAGCTACCTGGGGGCCTGAAATATTCCTGGTGACAGCAGAAGAGGATGGCAGACATGCCTAGTCCTCGTCTTCCTTAGGCCTTGGCTCAGAACGAGCCCATCGTCATTTGTGCCCGAAGCTAATCCCATGGCCACACCAACAGCACGGGGTGAAATGAGCACCACCTCTCGGGGGAGGGACACGGTTACGTGGCAGAGAGCAGGTACGTGGCATGGTGGCAGCGCCTCGAGTGGGACTGGGACAGGCGAGAGCAGCTCAGGCCGCCCCTTGCTTTAGTTGACACTGAGTTACTGCTAGTGAAGACAGCCAGGAGGGGAGGAGAGGAGACATCAGGATAAGAGAAGGAAGACAGACTGGCCTGACCCAGCCAGTCTGAGAAGGCTGCCTGCTCCACACCTACATCCCCATGGTGCTCTGGACAGAGCAAGGCTGTAGAAGGACCAAAACCATCAGGGGCTGCTGGGGGCGGCGGGAGGGATGGGTGGGCAGAGCATGGGCTCAGGGCAGGAGCAGGGCTCTGTGTGGTGCTCCCAGGGTGAGTTCACCCCCTGTTCTACATTCATGAGGGACTTCCGTTAATCATTCATCCATTGTAGCAAGAGTATTATATCAGCGTAGGGTGCTCCTAAGACGGGGAAGACAGGAAGAGACAGAGTCAACGGGAACCATGTACTGTCCACCTGTCTTTCTGTGCACCTAACATTGCTCTAAAAAAATAAAGTGTATTCACGAAAAAAGAGTTTCCAAGACGTGGCATATTGTGTGCAAACACGTGCACGCGCATTAGGACATGCATGTCTGAAAAACCCAGCCGGAAATATTTTTAAATGATAATATCACTTATTGGTGAGATAGCGGATGATTTTTTAAGCGAACACTGACAGGGGCTGTTTTACTTGTTAACATGTTTGGTGGAGCACGTAGGGCTGTGCCAGCCTGCAGTGAATGCTCAGCAGGTGGTAAAGGTAGCTCCCGAGCATGGGCAGTATCTGGAGTCCACGTAGGTCTCCTCTAGTGGCTTGGATTCTAAAGTCCTCCAGGTCCAGGGTTGTGGGTCATCCCTTCATGTGTGTGGGTGCCATGGCCACAGCTGACCCCAGTATCTGGCTCTCTGCCTTCCAGGAGCGAGGGAGGATGAGACTCTTTGCACACCTGGGGTTGGGTGGCACGTGGGGCTGGTGGGTATGATGATGTGCACTGCCCGCTCTAGGCTGGGCACCAGCTGCCGGTGTGGTCCCTCCATGGCTTTCTGCCCTCCAACGCTGCAACCAGAGAGCTCCCCAAGTTCTTACCACCTGCAGCGCCGCCCTGCCAGGTCACACTGGACCTAGGAAAAAAACGAAAGTCACACATTTATTTAGGAAAAGCAAGACTGTTATTTGGTTAAGACGCCGAGTTTTAGAGGCTGTTTGTTGCGTTGGCATAACCTTGCCCACCTGACTGATCTGCTTACTGAGTGCCTTGTGTTAGATTCAATTCTGCATTTTCAAAACATCCCTCATTTCATTCACCCACTCATTCATTCAACAAATATGCCTGCCTTGGGATCTTGCAGGCTGGCGTTTGAAGATCCTTCATTTAATAGTGCTGCCGGGATTCAACCAGCCACAGATTGAAAACCTCACTGATTTACTGTGATGACGTTTTATATAA
The DNA here is from genome assembly GCA_004027835.1 of Alouatta palliata. Taxonomy (NCBI): domain Eukaryota; kingdom Metazoa; phylum Chordata; class Mammalia; order Primates; family Atelidae; genus Alouatta; species Alouatta palliata. Next base: position 14,662 of record PVKV010008590.1, on the reverse strand, counting down.
CAGATTTGAGCATCCTTGGGTTGGGGTACCCGCAGCGGGAGGAGGTACGTGGGAACGAGTCTCGCCACCCATGCAAGGGCTGGCTGTGTTTAGGAAGCGCCTACTGTGGGTGGGGAGCTGTCCTGGGTGCTGGAGACGTGAGCTTGGATTCCATCAGGCTCACTAGACTCCTCCTGGAGTCTGAATTCTTCTGGGACTTCAGTTCCCTGCCATGAGGATCTCTTAGGCCTTGGCTTTGGGTGTCCCAGTTCCCTGGAGAGCTCCAGCTATGAGGATCCCAATCAGATCATCCCAGACCTCGGAAGGGCGGGGAGGGCGAGCATCCACCGTCCTTCTGTGCTGAGATGCTCCCGTCCTGCTGCTGTGGGCTCGGCTGCGGCCCCGTACTTTGCAGATGCCGAGGAGTCACTTTCCTGGGGCAACTTCTCTTCTCATCTGTTATCTACAGGGGGAAATTGTGAGGATAACAAATTGAGTTTGGCCAGAAAGAGTGGGATTCTTAATGTGACAGATTCCGTGTGAGTGTACCGTTTTCTCATTTAGTAATATTTCCCTCTTTGAATAATACCGTCTTTCAGTGTTGGCCTCTTTGTATGCTAACAGGATTCATTACTCCACCTGACACTGCTTCCATCAGCCAGGGCTGCATTGGTGAACGGTTTCTTCTTACCCAGTTAACAAGATGTTTCTCCAGCATAGTGTTGACAAATTAAGTAATAAAAAGCAAGACATATTATTTTATGCTGGAACCTCGCCTCTGTTATTTCTGAGCAATGGCCAAGACTCAGATTATTAGCCACAGAAATGTTTGCGTTGCCTGGGATGGAAAATTATCACATAAAAGGAGTCAGGTCTGGTGTTCATCACAGATCAGCTGAGAGGAAGCAGAGGTATTTGGAGACAAAAAGCCTCCACCATGGCCGGCTCGCACACGCCGGGTTACAGGGGAAGGGGCGAGTGCCCAGCGGCGGCATCTGCCCGGGACCAGGCTTCCCGCTCATGCCAGGCCAGGGCTTTCTTCTCGCCTCCCAAACCCGAGGCTCTGGGTTACTGAGGCCCCGAAAGGGCAGATAATTATCGGAAGAGAATCTGAAGCCTGGGCACCCCAGAGAGCTGCAAAAATAAAATGAGGAGGAGGAATTTTGAATAGATTTTTCCTCCCTTTGTATTTCTGTTTTGGACAAGGAATGCAGAGGCGGGAGCAAAAGGGAACTGGCAAGGTGGAGAAGGCAGCAAATGAGGCTGGAAGGAAGGTCTGGATCGGCGGGCACCCTGAGTAGGGGGAGCTACAGGGATGAGCAGCCCCTCCACCCCACATGTGCCCACACGCAGCCCTCTGGCAGGCCGTGCCAGCCCGAGGGGCCCATGTCACCTTCGGCTCACCCATGAGCAGGGATAAGAGAAAATAGACTGGCTTGAAGCAGAAGGTCCCGGGGATTCCCTCCAGGGCTGCGGCTGGGGCTGGGGGAGACAGCGCCTGGGCCTTGCTCACCATGATGACTGTGCCAGGCCAGGGGATTCCCTCCAGGGCTGCAGCTGGGGCTGGGGGAGACAGTACCTGGGCCTTGCTCACCACGATGACTGTGCCAGGCCAGGCAGCACCTTCCGTGTGCAAAGTCAGGCCACACTGGGCTCTGGCATGGGTGGTAGAGGCTACCCCCACAGCTCACCAAGGGGTGATCTTAGGGCACAACTGGTGAGTGCTGGGGCCACACAGCAGCCCTGGGAGCAGCTGCTTTTCCTCCCCTCCACGTAATTGTGAGAAACTCACTACTCAGGGCCACACAGGCAGCAAGTGGCAAATCGGGCCCCCCAAGAACGCCCTGAAACCCAGACCAACTACTCAACAGGAGGCTGGGGCAAAAGGGACCCAGGGAAGTGTTTTGCAGCATAGCCTGCAGCCCTGTGTCCAGGTTTCTGAGGTTGGAAAGAATGTGGTTCCCAAAACCAGCCCCAAGTGAGGGATTTCTGAGCGAGCCGCCTCCCTGGGCCTGGGATGTACCCCTCTTCATGGTGGGACCGTGTCCTGGGCCTGAGATGCAGCCCCCACCATGGTGGAACCACGTCCTGGGTCTGGGTTGTGACCACCACTTCATGGTGGGACTATGTCCTGGGCCTGGGTTGTGCCCCCGCCTTCATGGTGGGACCGTGTCCTGGGCCTGGGATGTGCCCTCCGCTTCATGGTAGGACCACGTCTTGGGCCTGAGATGCAGCCCCCACCATGGTGGGACCGTGTCCTGGGCCTGGGTTGTGCCCCCCATCTTTATCGTGGGACCACGTCCTGCGCCTGGGTTGCGCCCCCGCTCCGTGGTCAGGCCGGGTCCCAGCTGTCCTCCCCCGTTAATGCAGTGGGTGTCATCTGTACTTCCCTCATCCAGGCTTCCTTACAGGGCGCCCAGGATCTTCCACTACTCAGCTGTGGCCCTCAAGCTGTCCCCAGAGTATCCTCCAGGCCCCCTGCCACTTCTTTGGGCCCCTGGTTTTCCAGCATCGTACATCCTTCACACCTCCTCACACAACTCCAGGAAGCCTCGCATCTCCCCTGTGGTGCACCCCTCAGGAACCCCCTTCTGAAACCCCACTTTCAAAGAGAAACTCTCTTTGCTCTTCAGATAGCTTTGGCTGTGCAAACCCAAGCAAGTACCCACACCCTGGCCCAGTAGAGAGAGTTTCCTGAGCTGTCTGGATTCCTGTGGTTCTGGGGGACAGGCCCCAAGTACAGCTCCACAGGCCTTTGGGGTTTTGCTCAGCTCTAACCCCACAGGCTGCCTCTCTGCTAAGCCTCTTCTGAGCTGCTCCAGAACCCCGTGAAGGTCTGTCCACAAGCACTTTCTGTGGGCCTGGGAGATTTAGTGGTGAAAAGAACTTCCTGGAAGGCAAAGGGCTCTGTAAGAAACTCCTTTATCCTTCTGACACCTTGATTTCCTCATCTGTAAAGTGGAAGTAGTAACTTTTGCTTCAGAGTTATGGTGGTGATTATACAAGTTGTGTAAAGCACACTTAAAATAGCACCTGGAACCTGCTTGAGACTCAGAGTGAGATCAAGGCTTGGGTGATGATGGTGGTGATGAGGATGATAATGAAGATGAAGATGATGGTGTCCATGGTGGTAGTGATGACATTCATGATGAAGGAAATGATCATCGTAGCTTTGATTGTGACGGAGCTGATGATGATGATGGTGATGGTGACAATGATGGTGGTGATGGTGATGATGGTGGTGATGATAGTGATGGTGATGGTGGTGATGGTGATGGTGGTGATGGTGATGGTGGTGATGGTGATGACGGTGATGGTGGTGATGGTGATGATGATGGTGATATTGGTGGTGATGGTGATGATGGTGATGATGATGGTGATGGTGGTGATGGTGGTGATGATGATGATGGTGATGGTGATGATGGTGATGTTGATGGTGATGGTGATGGTGGTGATGGTGGTGATGATGATGATGGTGATGGTGATGATGGTGATGTTGATGGTGATGGTGATGGTGGTGATGGTGGTGATGATGATGATGGTGATGGTGATGATGGTGATGATGGTGATGATGATGGTGGTGATGATGGTGATGGTGATGATGATGAGGAGGAAGATGATGATTCAGGTGATGAGGGAGATGATGGATAGTGATGATTATGTTGGTACTATCGATAATGATGATGATCATGATGAGCCTCAAGGTCCCATCTAGACACAGTCATTACATGGGGGAACTGAAGAATCCAGGAGAGGACAGACATCAAGGGACCGGAAGACCCCAGGAACTTCAGTTCTAGCTCCATCATCAACCAGTGTGACCTGGGGCAAGCCACTGACACCCAGGGCCTTGTTTTCTGACTTGACAACACAGGGTAGACACTCTGTACCCCACTCAAGTTCCTGGGCTGGGGAGGACCCCAGGAGATAAGGCACGGAGCAGCGCTCGGGAGCGTACTTCACAAACATGAGGCATTAACAAGAAAAAAAAACAGGAAGAGGCGGCAAGAAAACTCTTGAATGTCCCTCTACCCTGGTCCTCTTAGGTGACCTCTCACACAGAGAAGCGGGCCTTGGGGAGTGAATAAGAAATACAGGACTTCCTGCCAGATAGCAAGTGAATTGTGAGCCGCGAATTACTTTTTTCCTTTGAAAAATGATGTAGTTGGGTCAAAATGTTTTTGCATTTCAAACACTTGAGTTCCTTTGTCCTTGGGGCGAGATGACTTGGTTTCCATGCAGCCTCACAATGCGTGGAAACATCCTTTAACTGCCAGACGGGGCTTCCGATAAGCCTGCCAATTCATAGTGTGAGTTTGGAGAGCTGGAGACGGGGTGAGAAAGCCGAGGCCTTTGCAAAGTCTGTTTACACAGTGGAGAGAGTCCCTTTCACCCTCTCCAGCAAACAGGCCGGGAGGCCAGGTGGATGACCTGTACACACGGCTTGCCCACCAGCCCACCCCCACACCAGACCCACCTAACTGGGTTCCCGGGGGACACCTGCCCAGACACCCCTGGAGCCAGATCACCAGGGGCCTTCTCCATTCCTCCTGTGACAGCCCGGCCTGCCCCTTGAGAGAGGCTGGAGAAACTGGTGTTTAGCCTCCCGGCCCGCCGTCTAGTCCCCACCCTTCATTCTGGCTCCACTCAGAAACGTGCCCCCGGGGCCAGGTTTGCTCAGTTGATGGGGGTCTGACCTGCAGCCTGCTCAGCTCCTGATCCACGAGGCAATAGGAAGAGACAAGAAAGAGCCGTCATCCTACCCCCACCCTGTCTCCTTTCCTTTTCTAAGCCACCTGCTCTGCTGCCCTTGGAGTTGAATGGAAGCTTCCAGTACAGGGAACTTCCAGAGGGAAGGGCTAAAACTCAGCCTGCTTGTTTATTTGACTAATGTGCCCTCAGGCACTTGTGCTTTTAGCAAGCTGTTCCCATTCTACAGCTGAAGAAATGAGGCACAGAGAGGTTAGGTAATCTACCAAGATCACACAGCTGTGAGGAGCTTTGAACCCAGGCCCTGTGGCTCTGTGTGCCAAGCACAGGCCTGAGCTCCTGTTTGATCAATCAACGTGTGTTTGTGACCCAGTTGGGTCCCTGGGCTCTGAAGACCGAGGGCTCCCTCCTACCCCCAGGACTCCACATTATTCTGGTAACACGGGAATCCGAGGGACAGCCCCACACTTGTGAGTCGTCAGGAGTCCGTCCGAAGACAAAGCTTGCCAGCGGGAAAAACTCAGCCAGAGGGAGCAGGAGTCTTGCCCTGGGGCCCACAAGGAGCCGGCTTCATCAAGGAGCCTGAGGTCCACAGTGTCAGAGCCCCTTCCTCTGTGTCCCCATCTCCCCCTACTCCTGGTTGCAGGCTGTTCCTGGCCACTCCTCAAAACCAGATAATGAAGTTGGAGGGATGGGCTCCTCGCAGGGGGGTTGTAGGGAACGGGTGCAGCTTGAAAAGAAACCACAGAGAAAAATCCCACAGGACACACCCCTGCTCTTTAGTGGGGGGAGGAGTTTGGTGACGATGACAGCAGTAATGACACGAGGGTGTGCCGGGCAGGGATCCCAGGGGCGACACCGGCCAGGGCACTGCCGTGACGGTGCTGGGAGGTGTGGGGTGGTGCCAAGTGCTGGATCCTTGGGAATGAACGATCATGCCTCTGCCAGGGCCATAGGCAGAGGATCTGTTTCAGACAGAGGTGCCCTGGGTGGCGGGGTGTCGTGGAGGCACCAGCTCCTCCAGGCACGTGGCCTCTGGTGGGTGATGGCTCAGTGTGCACCCCAGGGGCTCCTCAGACCCTGCAGCCTGCATGGCGGCCCCTCCCACCATGCACGTGTCTCAGGCATCAGCAGCATCTTCCATTTCCGTCCTGAGTTGCTGTGTGTGCCCGGGGAAGGGAAGGCTGGCCTGAGAACACAGTGAGCTGAGGCTGGGTTCCTCCAGGCCCTCGAAGCCCCGACTGTGGCTCTGGGGAGCCAGACACTGACTGTATCTGAGGTTCTCCCCGTCCCGCCTGGCTTGTGGAAGGCCTCGCCCCTGGTGCAGAAACACCAGGTCTAGACCAGAATTCGAGGACCATCCCAAGTAGACAGGGCGTGCTGCTCTCCTGCTGGGCTCCCCGCAGACCCGCTCTAGATGGGACCATCTGTTGGTGGTGGGAACCCTGGGGAGCCTGGCCCTGCCTCATGGTCCTTGGGCATCTGTCCTGGCCACTCACCCAGCTCCCACTCACGGAGACCCCAGAAGACCCCAGCCTGAGTGCAGCCAACAGTGGCAGAGGCTGCCAGGGTCCCTGAGCTCTTCCCTCCCAATGGGGAACGTGCCTCAAGGCACACGGCCCATCTGTCCGGCCCACAGCTGTCTGCTGGCTCCTGCCCATGCTGCCCTGCAGATGCCAGACCCAGCTGGGTTCCTCCAGGCCCTCGCAGCCCTGACCGTGGCTCCGGGGAGGCTGCCTGGATGGCAGGATTGATACCAAAGGAAGTGTTTCATCCAGTACTTGAAACATGAAACCAGGAGAAGCCTTTGCCACCCTTTCGAAAGTGGATCCGCGGTCAGATGGCAAGGTGGGTGGGACGGCAGCATCAGCCATTCATTTGTTTGTTCTTTGCTTGTTCGTTTCCTCATCCAGTCAACGCGTCTCTCAGAGCCTCCTGCACAGGCACTCGCCCTCTCTCGGTGACCCCCACTTCATGGGGAGGGGTTCCAGGGCTCAGGGAGAAGCAGGATGTTGCCCAAAGCTACGGAGCAGCTGAGCAGGCACCTGGTGGTCTGCCCCTGCAACCTTAGGGAGCAGATTCCTGGGGTGGGTCTCCGAGGCCAAGGCTGTGAAGAGTCAGACCCTTCCCCGGAGCCCACCATCCCAGGGAAGAAGCGAATAAAAAGCAAATAGAAAGAAGAACCACGTGAGCAGTTACAATAACAAGTGCTATGGAGGTGAAGGTCTGTGCTGTGCAACCTGGGGCCTCTCTGCGGAGGGGCCTTGAGGGAGTCCCTGAGGCTGAGCCTTCCAGGTGGAGGGAGCGGCACATCCGAGGACCCAGGGCCAGGAGGGAAAGCAAGGGAGGGGCGTGGAGGGGGCTTGCAGGTCCCATGCGTGTGAGTCCCTGGGGTGCTGACGGGAGGGGGCTGCAGAGGGCCAAGGGCAGAGGGGCTTGCACAAGAATGGAACAGTTGACAACCACAGACATATTTGGGACATCTCAGAAGAAGGGTCAATCTAAGGAAACAGGGGCCAAGAGCAGCTGGGATGGGCGCATTGGCAGGGTGGGAAGCCCAGAAGCCCCGGGCTGGGCGTAGATGGAAATGGAGATGGTGGTTTGAGGCATCTTAAAGCTCAGATGCCCCTTGGATATCAGAGAAGGGGTCAGGCAGACAGATACAGATTTCTGAGCACAGAAAAGCCTGAGCTGAGCCCCTGACTTCCCCTCTCCCCTCCCTGACCCAGGGCCCAGGAGGGAGCTGAGACCAGCAGGGAGGTGGGAAGCAACCTGGCAGCCCTGGAACTCCCTACTGAGGCCCAGAGGGGAGTGGCTGTTAGGCCTGGGACTGGGGGTGATGGAGAGGGATGAGGAGACAGAAGGGCTCTGGGTCTGGAGATATTTTGACTGTGGCTTGACAAAGCAGGTCCCTGTGGTTGGGACAAGGAGCCTCTAGGTGCAGGGGAAGGGGACGGAAACGCAGGTGTGGGTGGAAGGGGATGGACAGTAGCTAAAGGGCTAAGCTGCTGGGCATGGCTTGTGGGGAGGCCTGACGGGTCAGAGGCTGATAGTGTGGGGGGCCTGGGGGGGAGTTGAGATCTGGTCCCCGTAGGGGTTTGGGGAGAGACTGGGAGGCTTCCCAGTGGGAAGGTGAGTTGCCTTGCCTGCTTTTCACTGCAGGAGGAGGCAGATGCGGGGACGAGTGACTCAGGGGACCCATCTGAGGTCCATGGGAAGAGGAGAAGGTGTTTCCCTGGGGGGAGGTGGAGAAGGAGACCACAGAGGCCCCTCCTGGGTCAGGGAACTCCTGAAATCACAGCCAAGGCCAGGGCTCTTGCCCTGGGCTGCCTGGGTTCACCCTGGGAAGGCAAGGATGGGAGCTGACTGTGGTTAATCAAGAGGTTCCAGAGAGCCCCAGCTGGACAGGCGTTATCCAGCTGGCACCCCACATTCTGTCCTCACTGCCCACGGAGGCCCCCAGAACCTGTCTTGATCGTGCCTGGGTCCTGTACTCTCTGTGATCCCTTTACCATCATGCAGGGCTCCACACGGCTCCCCAGGGCTCCCTGGTGCTCCCTGGTATGCGCCTCATAAGGCCCAGGAGGGCGAGGCCAGGTCCAGCCCCCACCTCGAGGGGCGCCCAGCCTGGTAAGGCCGCCTGGCCCCCCTTTCCATGAAGTCCCCATCATCTCGCGTCCAGCCAGGGCGGTGTGCGGCCGGCCCGTCGCTTAGTCAGCAAGAACTTGGTGAACTGCCGTCATCATAAATGCATATTTAATAACGATTTTCTTCCTGGGGAAAACGCGCTGCTTCAGAAGTTCAGACATGGGCTTCGCTCTTCAGCTGGTAATGAGAAGTTAATAAAAGTGGGATTTTGTGCAACGCTGGCCCTCTGACATCTTAATCTTTATTAAAGAGACGTAAACTTCCACGGAGCGGGCGGTCCTGCCTGGCACAGCCGGACGCTGGGAGAGCCGGGCAGGGGCGGCCCGAGGATGGCCGAGCACCCCTAATCCACCGAGAACAATGTGCACCGGAACCTTCTCTCCCCGAGAGCCCCTCGTGCTCACCTCAGCAGATGTGAATTAGGTCTCTCCCCCGAGAGCCTCAGAGAGGTGCTGGGGATGGACGCAGGGGTTCGAATTTGGAAAGCCGTTAATCAAATTGGGAAACTGTGGATGCGTTGCTGCTCCACTCTTCCCACAAGGAGAGGACCCCAGGGGCAGGAGCCACACCCTGGATCTCAGGCCCACGTGTTCGTAGGCGGGAGGCATGGTCCTGCACCCTCTGCCGCTCCCATGCCCCAGCCAGACCACGGTGGGGCATGCATTTTATTTATTTTTATTTATTTATGTCCGTATTTATTTATGAGATGGAGTCTCGCTTTTGTCACCCAGGCTGGAGTGGACGTGGTGCCATCGCAGCTCACTGCAACCTCCGCCTCTGGGGTTCAAGCGATTCTCCTGCCTCAGCCTCCCGAAGAGCTGGGATTACAGGCACCCACTACCACACCAGGCTGATTTTTCTTTTTTTTTGTATTTTCAGTAGAGACGGGGTTTTGCTGTGCCAGCCAGGTCTGTCTCAAACTCCTGACCTCAGATGATCCACCCGCCTCGGCCTCCCAAAGTGCTGGGATTACAGGTGTGAGCCACCGCGCCTGGCGGCATGCATTTTAGAACCATCTCCTTTTCTTTCTTTTCTTAAATCAATGTGAAATCTACAAAACACTCCACTGATTATTCTGCAATGGACAGTCAGCAGCATGTACTGTGTCCAGTGTTGTGCTGCCACCTCTGTCCCGTTCTGGAGCATCTTCGTTAGCCCGGAAGGAGACCCCGTACCCGGAAGCAGTTGCTCCCATTCCCCCCTCTTCCAGCCCTAGGCAATTGCAAGTCACCCTCTGTCCCTCTGGATCTGCTGTTCTGGACATTTGATCTTGTAGAATCGAGCAGTATGTAGCCTCCATGGCGAAAATTTTCACTGAGCATGTTTTCAAGGTTTATCCACGCTGCAGCTGGTGTCAGAGCTCTGAGCCTTTTTCTGGCCGAGTAATATTCCCCTCTGTGGGGGAGCCACACGTTTTCTATCCACTCATCCCTGAGCGGAGCTTGGGAGGCTTGTTTTCATCTGTGGGTGCTTTGAATCATGTTGCTCTGGGTATAAGGGTTGGTTCTCATGGGTAGCGGCCTAGGTCTGGGATTGCTGGGTCACAATGATGCTATGTCTGACTTTTTGGGGAACCTCCGGACTATTTTCCACAGTGGCTAAACCATTCGTATCCTGGGATGCCTGTGTTCTTTTGACTCAGAGCTGCTCAGAAACAAGGAGTGGCCTCACAGAGCAGCTGAAGGGGCAGTCCCCCAGCACAAGGGTGGTTGTAGCCCCTGCTTCTCCTTCTGAAAGTTGAGCAGAATGCCAGCCCCTCCATGGGTGAGCCCTGTGTGCATCCTCAGCCACTGTGGGCCACAGTGGGTGTCGGGGGCCACATTGGCTCCGCGGCCCACAGGGAGGCTTCCTGGTTCATAGAACACAGGTCCGTGAAGTGAGTCCTAAGCCAGGTCAGAGGTGGAAACCCTGAGGAGTCCACACTGCTGTCGTGGCTTTGTTCTGACTGGGGCCGGATCTGCCTGCCGTTGGCAAGGAACTTGGGTGCAAACCAGCCAGGCTGGGTGCTGACCTCGGGAACCTGCGGACCGTGTGGCTCCCCGGCCCTCAGACATGACCCCCGAGTCAAACAGAGTGCCCATTTGCACAGGCGTGAGTGCGTGCAGTGAGCAGGCCCTAGACTCCCCCCGAGTGCCAGCCCACTGGCCCCGAGGGAAGGACCCTACGCTCCTGACGTGGTCGCAGGCCCCGCCACTCGGCATGCATCAGATGGGGTGCGCATGGAGGTGTGTTCGTCATCCTCTAATCCACGGGGAAGGCGAAGGGCCGAGTCTTTGTCAGCCTCCAAGTAATTAGGATAATTAAAAAAGAAGGCTTATTGGGTAAACATGCTCTGGGATTGTGACCCCTTAATTAATGGACTACGGGGAGAAATTACAGCAGTGGCAGGATAATTAACACGTGCACTTCACAGAGCCACTAGAGCAGGGTGTCGGAGGACAGGACGGCCAGGCCGGGGAGGGCGGCTGGGGAGGGTGGACAGGCCCTGTGAGGGGCAGGGCTCACGGCGATGGCCGATGGCCAGCCTGGCAGGCCCTGGCAACCTGGGGCAGGTCACAGGAAGCCTGTACCTGCATTCCTGTCACCAGCTTTAAAATATCCATTACTCTCAGCAGAAAGCACAGTTGCCCCGTACCACCGCCTTCCCCAGCTGTCTGCCTTAGCAGGGGCTCGAGGGTATGGGAGCCCCAGAGTTCCCCAAGGACGGCTTCTCACCCCCAGCCCCAGCCTCAGAGTCCCCTGGGTCACTAGAATATTCTAACATTCCTGGTATATTACAGAAGGGCAGCCGTGAGCCATGACCCAGTCCAGGGTCTCCCAGCCTGCCCCACCTAATGCCAGGGTGAGAGGCGGCATCGGAGGCTTCCACGTGCCACGCCAAGCCAACCTCAGCTGCTGTATTTTCATTTTGCTTTGCCTGAGGTGGCCCCATGACCTGGGGGTCCTTCCAAAAGTTCCCACCCCCAGGGAGCCTGTCCAGGCCCCGACCCTCCATAGACACTGCAGAGGCGCACAGGAGTCTTGGATACAGGCATCTCGGGCTTGTTTCTTGCTCCCAAGCAGGAAACAGAAGACGGGGCAGGTGGGGGTTGGGGTGGACTTTAGAGGAGGCTGCAGGCCAGAGAGCAGTGGCCATGGCCATGGGGGTGCTCAGGGTGGAGGCTGGTTCAGTCCCCAGGAGCAGGCAGTGGCTGGGGTCCTAGATGGACAGCTGGGATGAGGACAGTCCCAGGGGAAGACAGTCAGGGAGGATCACAGTCCTGGAGTAGGGCAGTCAGGAGGAGGGCAGTCAGGAGGAGCATAGTGTCGGGGGAGGGCAGTCAGGAGGAGGGCAGTCAGGAGGAGCATAGTGTCGGGGGAGGGCAGTCAGGAGGAGGGCAGTCCTGGAGGACAGCAGTCCCAGAGAAGGACAGTCAGGGAGGACGGCAACTCCAGAGGAGGCAATCCTGGAGGAGGACAGTTTGGGAGGAGGACAGTCGGGAGGACATTCCCAGAGGAGGACAGTCCTGGAAGAGGGCAGTCCTGGAGGAGGACAGTCAGGGGAGGACAGTCCCAGAGGAGGACAGCGGGGAGGAGGGCAGTCAGGAGGAGGACAGTCAGAGGAGGACAGTCAGGAGGAGGACAGCGGGGAGGAGGGCAGCGTGGGCCCTGCTCCCTGAATCTGCCAGGGCCTCCCTGCGGCGGGCCTGGTGTCTGCCACGCTCCTCCTAGCCCTGGCCTTGGCCTTCCCACCCTGCCGCATGAAAGCAGGTGAGATGGGGTGGGAGGAAGTGTTGGAGATTTTCAAGGGCAGAGACTGGACATTCACACCAATGTGGGGCCCCGGCCATCTCCAGGTCGGAATGAAAGCCCCAGTCCTCTTATGCAGACGTCCCTCAAGGAAGAACGAAGCATTTCTGCCGGCCAGTGAGGCTGCCACCCATAGTCTGGTACTGCAAGGTGGCTAAGAGTCCTGGAGTCACTCAGAGTGAGGTTTCCTGAAAGCCCTTTTTGTTCCTAGCAGAGCCCCCCAAGGGTCTTCCACAGCGGAGAATAGTGACTTAGGGAAGTTTGAGGTAAAGAATTCACTCTTAAGCCACTCCCAACCAAATCCAAGAAGAGGAAGAAAATGGCAGCCCTTAGGAGCTCAGCTCAGCGCAAAGCCAAGGCATTGTCTGCAGCAGGTGTGGAAAGGCTGATTCTGTGAGCCACCCTTGGGGGTGAACCCATCTGGAACCTGTTCAGTGAGCTGGAGCCTGAGGCCAGGCGGGGGGACCGTCCGGGTAGTCCAGGGGCCGTGGCAGAGAACCAAGGGCTTGCATTCCTCAGCTTCGACTTGGGGCAAGCCCAGGCTGCCAGGCAAGGTGGGCTGGAGGGGGTCCTGCTGGCAGGAAGAGCTCCCACCTCAGAGGCCGGGATGATCCTGGCATCACCTTGGCTGGCGTGGGCTCGTCTCTGACCCCCAGCACAGAAAGCAGTGGCAGGCCGCAGGGTCCTGGGCACAGGGCTCCCTTCTCTCTTCTGCTCCCATCTGGGACTGGCTTCCTGCTGCCACCTGCACCCACAACCCTCACTGCCTGTCCTAGAGGTAGAATGAGGTGACGGACCATGAGCCTGCACATTTCCCCAGGATACACGTAATGAGACAGCCTCTTCCAGCCCAGAAGGCACCTGTCAGCTGTCTACCAGGGACTACCCAGGTTGGGACACGGTGCCCTCGTGGGCGGCAGGAGGATAAGAACTTCCGGTGCTGGCAGAAGCTTCCAGAGATAGCTGGTGGCCAGGTGGTGCTCAGACCCCAGGGAATCTGGCTCACGGTTTCCTCCAGGGCAAGCTGGTGAGGCCCGTGGGCTCTGGGACCCCACTCCTGTTCATTCCATGTCTGCAGCACCCGCCGGGGCAGGCGTGTGGTGGCAACAGAGTTGCCTGTGGTTGGGCACTTTAAGGCCCATCTAGGGAGGTGGGGGCTCCGTGGGGGCTCCATAGGGTCCCATGGTCTGTCTCTGAGGCCGCGGCTGGATGCATTTTCCATTTGCGGCTCTCAGGGCACAGAGAAATCCTTACCCTGGCTCACAGGCAAGTGCTAGACTCTATCCCTGCACAGTGGCCAGAGTCGTGGCCTCCTCTGCTGTGGGGCTCCTTCTGGGACCTCAGGGAGGCTCACACTGGGGCCTTGGGAAATAGCCGCCTCCTGGGGCTCCGCTCCCCAATGGGACGTCCCGCCGGTGAGCGCGGGGATATCTGTGTTCCTCCCCAGCTCCGGTGTGCAGGTCACAGGGTAACCCATGTGTTGGCTGCATTGCCTCAGTTCCACATTTGTTTAGGAAGATTCGAAAGCTCCCCACGTGATGCCCATGAGCCCCATGGCCACTCGGAGCGCTGCCTGAACATGGGGTTGGGGGTCAGCCTTCCAGGCCTGGAACCAGGTGGGCGCAGCAAGCCCATTTCTGGAGCTGCCCTGTGCCCCACAGTGAGGGCTGGCTCGCTGCTCCCTGTGCTGGTGAAGGGGACACAGAGGCCTGGTGGCATCACAGCTCTGCCACTCCCCTCCTGGGCCCTGCGGGCCGGGGCCACTCTGAGCCGCAAGCCTCGTGTCTACCAAATGGTGCGGACCTGGTCGTGGGACTGTCCTGGTGGGCCTGCGTGGAGACTGCACTTAGCCTGGTGCTGAGGCGAAGAGGACAGCGGGGTCTGCATGGGAGAGGACGTGTGCTCAGAACCCGAAGCTGCTGCAGAAAGGAGAGAGGCGGGAAGGCCCCAAGCAGAGAGGAGCACAGGGGCAGTGGGGAGCAGGACAGGGACGAGGTGGGCACCACGGGATAGCCGGTTCTTACCCAGCTCCTAAGCTCCAATGCTGGTGTCTGTGGTATGGGGAGGCTGCCTCCTGAGGGCACCAACCTTGGGTCACTGCCCCAGTGCCCAGAAGAAAGCCTGTTCGTTTGAGGTGACGTCTGGGGCAGGAGTGGGGAGGAGCAGAGGCGCTGCCACGTCTCTTATGATCCTACCCATGGTGCCCTTGGCATACTCTCATCTGTGTGGAGGAGGTGCACGTGTGAGGGAGTGCACGTATGTACGCATGTGTGTGGGTGTGTGTGTGTGCACGTGCATGTGTGGAGGGGCTGCATATCTAAGGAGGCGTGCCCATGCGTGCACGTGTGTGAGCAGCGGTGTGCATGTGTGTGCATGTGTTGTGTATGAGTGTGCGTGTGCACGTGTGAAAGTGTGGGCATGTGTGTCCGTGGGGGGCTGCATATATGGAGGCACATACCTACGTGTGGGTAGGTGTGTGGGCATGTGTGTGTGAGCGTGTGTGTGTGGGTAGGTACGTGTGCACGTGTGGGTGTGT